>JAHBCN010024922.1:0-11651 GCA_019359885.1 Listronotus oregonensis | reverse complement strand
TTTAAATAAAATGATGTATTTTTTTTTAAAAATAAAACAAAAAACTAGATTTGTAAAAAAAACAAAAAAATTTGGGTTTAAAGATGGTTTCCAGAAAAACTATTAACATTTTCAACGGGTTAAATGATATTGCGGATTTCCATGAAAACAAGTCTTGCCCAGTTTAAATCGCGGTTTTTTTTAAAATTGTTTAAATACCTTGATCATAATTACGTAATCAGTAGAACAATTTAATTTGTAGCACACAGATCTAGTTTTCTAGGTCTTGGAACAGTCCACGAAGTTGCACTACGTGTTGTTCTGTTGGGACCTACCAGAGACGGAATTACTTATACTGGCCAACTCCTCTGAGCAGAAGCCGTAAAAATATCTGTAGAAGAGCGGTAGATCTCCTACAGCTCGACGTTGGGCAGAAAGAAAGCCTGCTTGGAATCATTAATAAGACGAACGGCTCTTCTTTGAATGGAGTCCAGAATGCTAAGTGTTGTGGGGACCCATTCCCCAAACATAAAAACAATATTCCAAAGAGGGTCTGATTGGGATACACAAGAGTATACAGATTGGAAAGAAGAGAAATACTTTCTTCCAAGCTTTTTTAACTGCCGAGGCTATGGATGTAATGTTTGTGCCAGTTGAGGTTATCTCCAAAGTAAGCCGACAAGATTAAACGACTCTTTGTTCTGAAAGAACTTGCCGCTTATATGTAACGGATAACATTGACAGACTTTTTCTGCTACAGCGAACATGACTGTGTTTTCGAGGCATTAAATTGAACAAAATTTTTTGCGACCCAGTCCCAGATAAGTTTGAGGTTTTGTGAAAGGAATATCTGCATTGACCTGCGCTTGTTTTCCAAATCAGAATTACATGGTGGCATAAGAAATTGAATACTAGAGTGGAGGGTACTATCGTCAGCAAAACTATGAATGGGATTAATTGTGGAAGAGAGATCGTTAAGTGTAGAAAAAACAGCGTGGTGCCAGCCTGACCCTGGCGCACCCCAGCATTAATTTGGTAGGAGCTGGAAGAATGACCATCTACAGTAACTGATATTCGTCGATTAGAAAGAAACTGGAGAGCCAAGAGCAAACCAAGCTGTAAAGTTTGTTAAAAAGCCCATCATGCCAGACCTAATCGAAAGCTTTGGATATGTCAAGAGCAATGATCGGGGATTCACCAAAAACTCAAGGGGCATGTTTAGTTGAACGAGACAAAGGAAAACAGATCCATTGCAAAATCCATACTGTGTATAATGTAAGATCTTGTGTTTTCCAGATACTTTAGGATTTGGAATTAAAAATTTTTTTCCATTACTTTGCAAACAACAGAAAGAAGAATATAGGTCTATATTGGAAATTTATTTTTAAAAGGTTAAAGGGGGAAAAAAAAAACTATTTTGTTACACAACGCTTTATTCATGTTACGTCTACATCGGTATATCACAAATAGGTGTCACGTTCAAAGAATAGTACATTTATGGATACGGGGGGTTTGGGTTCGTCGGTGGTTGTGGTCGAAGGGCTTTCCCGTTTTACCCGCTATACAGGTAACCTTCTGTCATGCATTGTTGCCATATTTATTTCGTGTATTTCCTAATACACTGCAGCACACGTGCAGCTTTCCAACTCTCCGGAAATGCCAGTGTCGTAATTCGAAAGAGGCGAGTTAGGATGGGTGCAAGCTCGGGTGCACATTTTTTAAAGACAATTGCTTGTTGCCATCCAGCCCAGACGATTTTAGTATTAAGAGAAAAATAATAATATGCTTGATCTGTTTGATTTTAAAATGATATCGGAGATTCGTTTAAACAAAAAACGCATCATTATATATAAAATTTCAAAGGTAGATACTCCCACCCCTTAAAAAGAGGTTAAGAAAAAAAAAGGAAAAATATGTCCTCCTTTATACAGGGTGTCCAATTTTTAATGCTTTTGCAAGATATTTCGTTTATTAGTAAAGATAAATGAATGCGGTTTTTTCATACTTGTTTGAGAAATAAAGATGCCACAAACAGAATTTTTATATCCTTCTTAGTTTTTGAGATACAGGATAAAATTTAAAATTTGACATTTTTACGCCCCCTTTCCACCTCGAACATTATTAATCGTTACATAACTTAACAAATTATTTTGAAGTCTTGAAAAAATATCACAAAAAGGCGTTCTTTCAGAATATCTAAACATTTTGAAATTTAATGAGCGATATTTTTTAAAATTATTACGTTACCTGATAAAATATAGCAAACTAAAATATCATATTTTTCAAAAAGTTTTATCTATTGCCATTTTCACAAAAGTTTCAAAGTTTTAGTTCAACCGGAATGGAATAAAACGAAAAAACCGATTTGAGCCAAAAATGAAACATGTAAAAACCATATTTTAGAAAAAGTCATGTCAGTTTATTCGATTGTTTTTATACGACTACAGAAATTATGTTATTTTATAACAAGATACCGCACCCGAAAATGTGTAAAAGTCGCTCAACTTAATCAACTGTTCATTGAAAAAAACAATTCGTTTAACCATTTCTTGAAAATGTGTTTAAATTTTAAATGCATAGATACCTATTGATGAAGTTATTTATAGTTATTGTGTACTTAAAATCTGAATCCTGTTGTATATTTCCATTAACACTAATTTTAAACTGTTTAGTTGTTTCTGAAAATATTTAAAAAGTCATAATCATTATATATTACATAATAAATATTTTTTTACATTGCACAATCACAATGATTCTATTTATGTAAGAAGATAATATTACTTTAATGCATGCACGTGATGCATTTTATCAAATCTTATCAATTTATTATGAATATTTTGAAAACATATTTATAAGCTGCAAATAAACTATTATCTTATTTATTTTTAGCGCAAATAATAAACACAGGGCGTTTTGAAAATGGCCAATGAATATTATTAATTTTTTGTATTAAGAAATTATAATATTTATACCTTATAAATACAAAATTTTTTACCTATCTATATTACTGTTGGACAAAAAAATATGAAATTCTGGTCAAGTTTTCAATTTTGCCGATAGTAATCCCCTGTTCTATGTATTTAAACTCCCCATATACAGTGTGTTCCAAATTGGTGATGCATGTATTGGGTTATCGAAAACTATTAAAGAAATGGGAAAACTTTTAAACAAGTAAAAATGTATTACGGCGTTTTAAATGTTGCTTTTCACAAAATTATATATTATTTTAAGCCATTTTTTTGCAATCTAACTATAAAGTCTGTTTGCGAATAGAGCGTTTTGGTTTCGTGGAACCATTATCAATATATTATTTTCTTATGGGCACAATATACTTTTTTTCGGGTTAAAAAGCAGTTATTATTGTTACCTTTTTGATAATATATGGGGTGTCCACGGATGGAATGAACTACACATGTAAACTTTTTTATTTTTAATATTTTGAAAAAAAATATATTTTTTATAAAAACGTTTACTTTGTCTGAAATGATAAAAGCGTTAATAAGAATCGCCAATATCTTATACAGGGTTATTTAAAATTGCTAAAATATTATTTTGGAAAAAATAAATATATCCAAAAATAGTTATTTTTGTAACAAGTACCTAAACTCAAGTTTTTTGAAACGAATCGTTTGATTGGGTTCATAAGCCCCAAAAGACTGATTTAGGTACGTGTTACAAACAATAATTAGTTGTTTGACAACGCCGGTAAATTTTTGAAAAATGTCAAAATTCCAAAAATTTAGGTCTTTAATTGTTGTATTGCCATGACGACTTATTTGGACAAAGATTTATTTTACGGACTGAAATGAATCCGTAAAATAGCCCTTTCTTTTGAAGTGAATACAAAAAAATATATTTTTAAAACTATTTATTTGAAGAGCATCAAAAAACATGTATTTATGTGAACTTTTTTCTCATAACATTGCCTGAGTAATCACACCCTGAAATATTAGCACATTATAATAAATACCTACCTGGCATAAAGAATATAAAATTTATAAGAAACACAATAATCATGAATTCAAATTACCAATAAACTTTATATCATTAGAGTTATATTTATTGCAAAAAATTATTGTCTTGTTATGTTTATGTCAGGCTATACACATGACCATAATTTCATGCTTTTTGCCAGTACAACTACTAAAAGAAAACAGGTATATTTAAGAAATATTTTTCCATATTGTCTTTTTTTTTAGAAATGTCCCCAACATACTGTACCCGTATTTGAAGATGAAGATGGTTTTATTGTTTGTGATAGTCATGCCATAATGGGTTATATGGTTGCAAAGTACGGGAAAAATGATGACTTGTATCCGAAAAACAACAGCAGACAGCGAGCAACTATTGACCATATGTTGCATTTTGATTCCAGCACTTTGTTTAATCGTGGATTAGTTATTTCAGTTAGTATATGCAAACTGATTCAGTTAGGGCTATATACAGGGTGTCCCAGAATATGTGGGCAATCTCTCGGAATCTAATAGAAAACCTAAAAATATTATGACAAGTTCCGATAAACTTTTTTTCTACGACCCTCCCCTACGGAGAGTACATAACGGACGCCCCTGGAAATCGTTTTTTCTTTAATAACTTTTAAAATACCAGGGGTAATTTAATTTTTTTTTAATATGATGGTTACTAGATAAATCTTTAAATAAACCCATTAAATCATATTTGGCTTATTTCGTTTGCCAGAGACGGACTAGCTCTGACACAATAGTAGCAAATTTTTTAACACCCTGTATGACAAAGGCTTAACAATATTATTTTTGGATAGCTTTAACCTTAAACAAACGAAATAAGCCAAATATAATTTAATGGGTTTATTTTAAGAAGATTTATCTAGTAACTATTATATTAAAAAAATATTAAATTACGCCTAGTATTTTAAAAGTTATTAAAAACGATTTCCAGGGGCGTCCGTTATGTACCTCTGTATCTCCGTAGGGGAGGGTCGTAGAAAAAAGTTTTTGGGAACTTGTCATAATATTTTGAGGTTTTCTATAAGATTCCAAGAGATTGCCCACATATTCTGGGGCACCCTGTATAAAATAATGATATTAAACTTATAAACACTAAAAACGTTTTTATTATACTCCAAACGCTAAAAAACTGTTACATTATCTACGAGTAATGTATGTTTCTTACGTTTTAGAAACCATTGGTTTTTAATGGAATTAAACCAACTCAAGAGAAATTAGATGAACTCAGAGAAGCTTTGAAAATTTTGGATTTTATGTTAGCAAAGAAAAAAACTGACTATGTTGCTGGAAATACCTTAACGATTGCTGATTTTAGTATATGTACCTCAGTAACTTCCTGGGCTGTTTTTATATCATATTCATATTTTCCAAATATAAAAGCCTATATTGAAAGAATTGAAAAACTTCCTTGTTATGAAGCAAACAAAGAAGGACTGGAACAATATTATGAGCTTATTATAAGCAAATTAAACGTGTAATAAATAAATTGCAGCACTTGCTTTGTCAACCTTTATATTTTTTAATATCCAAACCCAAAATCAACCTCTTTAGTTAACAAAAATCGCAGCCGTCGTGCTTTATATATTTTTTAGACAGACCAATATCAATGTTTTTTTTGAACCTTGAGACCGTCTACAAGGGGTAGTTTGGACTTAAAGTTTAAGAGAAGGAAATATTTTTACAGACAGCAAGTTTCACAGTTTAAAAATCCTGAGGGGACTAGAGCCAAAAACAAATAAAGAAAGGAAAGGCACCGAAGTTATAATACACCAGGAGCTGGCGACAAAAATTTGTGTCAAATTTTATTCTCCAGGAAACTCTATATATATATAGCCATAAATATTATCAGACGAGGCGTTAGCCGAAGTTGATAACGCGGCGTGTATCATAGTAACCGTTGTAGATCGTAATAACATACAAAACTTCATCTTCTGGCGTCAAATAAATTAAACATTTTGTAAATAGTGTATAAAAAATCTCGATTCCATGTTTGACATCATATGTCAAATAAGAAGGAAACTACATTTTGAAAAGCAGTCGTTTTTTCGTTATAGCCCAGTAAATGAAGGGACAAAGCTGTTAATAAATCTGTACAGTTTTCCCTTGTGGCGCAATTTTTAGGTCTTTGGGGACGCTTTCGAGCGAAAAAAGTTTATCAACATTAACATCTGGAAAGGGGCTGAAAATGGCCTCCAGGCCCGAAAAATGGTTTTGCCGCTAATATCTGCCAAAATATGGGAATTGGAGAATTTTTGTTTAGATAAAAAATGAAAATTGCCTTGTATTCTACAAAAATGGTCCTTAAAATTTTTTTTTCGAACAACGATAGTTTTCGAGATATCGACCCAAACTGCAGTTCAGCTGCCGCTCTACCGCTAGAATGCCGCTATCTTCATATATTCACTTATAAGCGGGCGGACGAATTGTTCCATTACTCGGGCAATACTGTACATTTTTCAATCGTTCAAAGTTCATCGGAATGGGAAAACCCGCACCTATCATTGCATATGACTTTGGGTCCATTCTGATTTTTCTAGAATATTAAAAAAAGGGGTCAAAGTTTTTTTATCACAATATTTTGGGAGTATCTCATTAATTTATTGATATTTTTTGAAAAGATGCTTTGTTATTAAAATTTATTTTTTGTAATGAGAATGAAATCTTACGTTTCTTACGTTTTGATAAAAAAATTGTTTTGCCCATCTGCATTTTTTAGCCGTTTTCGGAGTTTTAAAAAATCTAGAATAAACGCGAATCAAAAACTCATCATCTATTGAAATGCTTTTAAATGCACATCATTTGAAAGCTTAGAGTATCTAGAGTCTAAATGTACTTTTTAATAAAGTCCAATAATTTTTCATAAATCAGGGAAATTCATCACACCAGTCACTCGCGGTAAGAAACTACCACATCTATCCAGTGTGGAATGTTATGGATTTTTCGACGGGCGTTTTTGCGACAAATATTGGTGTTGAGAAAAAAATGGTAGGGACCATTTTTGTAGATTTTAAGGTGATCTTCATTTTTTGTCTTAACAAAAATTCTCTTATTCCCATATTTTGGCAGATATTCGCGGGAAACTCATTTTTGGGACTTTGAGGGGCCATTTTCAGCGGGTTCCCACGTCGGAATCGTGATAAACTTTTTCTCGCTCGAAAGCATTCGTGAAGACCTAAGAATTGCGCCACAAATGAAAACTGTTCAGATTTATTTACAGCTTTGGGTTCTTTCAGGTCTTCAGTTACTGGACTTTTACTAAATTCGTTATTGTAGTTGTTTCTGGTCATTACTTATTATCCTTACCTTTTGCCACTTGTATGTTTTTATTTTTTTTTTTGTATAAAAAAAACGAATTTAAAGAAAATTTGGTAATTTTTTTTACTTAATTACACTTTTGCCGATTTTGGTGATTTTTTTGCGTCCTGGGATTTTTTAGGTCGCTGCACACAAACCTAAAGTCTTTTTTTCAGCCACGTTTCGTTCTCGAGATTCTTCATCAAACTTAAAAATCAAACTAACCGCACTTTCACTGTATTTCACCTATCAAAACAGATTTGAAGAATACTTACAATAGCAATTTTTTATTATTTTACAGTATTTTTTTGTAAAAATATAATTATTTACTTTTCAAAGAAACGATATATTTGAGATATTCATCATTAAACTTGGAAATCAATCTTACCGCATTCTCATTGTATTTCCGCTTCTTTTTTTGCACAAATTTGGTATTTTTCACTTTACTATCAAAAAAGATTTAAAAATACATAAATTTTTTACATTTTTATCTATTTTACTACGTTTTTTTTTAATCTTGCTACTGCACTCTTTAAAGACATGACCATGTTTTTTTCTAGTGACTTTTATATGGGTTATGGTATCAAGCCTGCAATGCAAATTTTAAAAAAATCTAGGAAAAATTATAAATGTGACACACTATAAACAAATTTAAAGATGTTTCCATGATGATTTGTTTTAGACAATGTTATGGTTTAAATAACGCTAAAATCTTGGACTCCTAATGTCTTTTTTTGTTAGATGGTTCTCACAACGTTTCAGTTAGTTGTGTAAGTATTTCCAATTTTTTTTTAAGGGGTAATGGGGGAAAGGGAAACTTTTTTTTATTTAATACTTTTAATGTACAATATTTGTTCAATTCTGACGTCAAATGAGCAAATTGAGATTTTGATAGTTTCATGACCTTGCTTCAACTCAGTTGCGTAAGCGTACAAAACTTTAAATCGATTTTCCTAAACCTATATATATATATATATATATATATATATATATATATATATATATATATATATATATATATATATATATATATATATATATATATATATATATATATATATATATATATATATATATATATATATATATAAATTTGTCTATATTTGTTTATGTTTTAAAATTTATGTATATGTTAAATTTAAATGTTTTTTTTTTAAGTTTAAATGTTCTTACAAAAAAATATTTTTTTAAAAATTATTTAAATTTATTTTTTTATTTAAAAATAACATATATATGATGAATTTGACGTCAATGAAAAATTATATATAATTGCTTTATAGAACTGTTTTTATATATTGCTATATAAAAAATAAATAAAATTTTAAACATAAATTATATAAATTTTTATATATATATATATATATATATATATATATATATATATATATATATATATATATATAATATATATATAGACAGGGTGCCACAGATTTGAGTGCATGCATGGGGATCTCGAAACCGTAAGAGGTACGAAGTCGGTTAAATTACTGCAAAGTTGCGCATTTAGGTGCCTAACAACATGCCGTTTGAAGTTATAAATCCAGTACTTCCGGAGAAATCCGAAAAAACCGAAATTTCCCGATTTTGTTTTTATTTTTTTCTGACGTTATTTAAGGAGATATGGAAAAACAAAAGACACATTCTTAAAGCCGCTTTTTAAGCTCTATAAAACAGCGTTGAGAGATTTTCCGTACGACGTTTGTTTCGTTAAACCATCATCAACTTTATTTTTTTAAATACGCCACTCAATTGTTTATTGCATTTTTTTAAAGCAGTTATAATACCAATTACAATGATGTATAACACTAAATATTTTTCTTTTGAATAAACATATTTTCCATAAGAGACAATGAGTTAGACAAGGAACGCACATTATTTTTATAGGGGCGTTTCATATTTGTTAATAAATATTAAGTGTTTTGTAATGGGATAATAAGGGGTTCAAAAAAATTAAATAAAAACCCAGGTCCGTATTAAAAAAAATAAAGTTGATGATGGTTTAACGAAAACGAAACGTCGTGCGGAAAATCTCTCAACGCTGTTTTGTAGAGCTTAAAAGGTGGCCATAAGAAAGTGTCTTTTGTTTTTCCATATCTCTTTAAATAATGTCAGAAAAAAATAAAAACGAAATCGGCAAATTTCAGTTTTTTCCGGATATCTCCGGAAGTACTCGGAATTTTGCAACTTTCTAAAGTGGACATGGTTAGTTACGCAAATACACAACTTTGCCATAATTTAATTAACGCCGCAATTTTTAAATTTTTGCATCATTTTGTAGTTTAAATATTGATTTTTTGACAATAAAGTTGACCTATTTGTTATTGTAAATTGTAAGATTGATACCAATTGAAACATAAAAATAACGCCACTTTATACTTATGTGTATGTAGAATATGTGTACAAATTTTTAAAACGATCGGTTTAGTAGTTTTTTTGGAATGGTGATCAACGACTTCAAAATTTCAGGTTTAGGAAAATCGATTTAAAGTTTTGTACGCTTACGCAACTGAGTTGAAGCAACGGTCATGAAACCTATCATAAATCCGTCAATTTTGCGCCGATTGACGTCAAAATTGAACACAATATTGTACATTAAAAATATTAAATAAAAAAAGTTTCACTTTACCCATTACCTCTTAAAAAAAATTGGAAATACTTACATCACTAACCGAAACGTTGTGAACCATCTAACCAAAAAAAGACATTAGAAGTCCAAGATTTTAGCGTTATTTAAACCATAACATTGTCTAAAACAAATCATCATGGAAACATCTTTAAATTTGTTTATAGTGTGTCACATTTATAATTTTCCCTAGATTTTTTTAAAATTTGCATTGCAGGCTTGGTACCATAACCCATATAAAAGTGACTAGAAAAAAACGTAGTAAAATAGATAAAAATGTAAAAAATTAATGTATTTTTCAAATCTTTTTTGATAGTAAAGTAAAAAATACCAAATTTGTGCAAAAAAGAAGCGGAAATGCAATGAGAATGCGGTAAGATTGATTTCCAAGTTTAATGATGAATATCTCAAATATATCGTTTCTTTGAAAAGTAAATAATTATATTTTTACAAAAAAATACTGTAAAATAATAAAAAAAATGCTATTGTAAGTATTCTTCAAATCTGTACTACAAACTAACAGAAATTCGCAGTATTTTAATTTTTTTATTATTTCAGAACGCAAAATCCATTGTATTTACTAGCGCCAATCACTAACTTCCAAAACTTTGCTTCAAGTTCAACTCCAAAATTTTTTCAAGTAAAACTCTAGATTCCTTTATAAAATGCCATATAACTGGCAAACATAATCAAAAATAGTGCTTATAATACGCGTCTTTTAAAAAAACTCTGTGCTGACTGAATTTTTATTATTTCAAACTTGAACAAATACCCAATTCCTTTCATTTCTAGCACTTTTCAATTTTATTAAGGAACATCATCGTTATATGTATTCTCCAGAGGGCAGATATTTAAACTTTTTTATATTGGACAGCCACAAGGCTTTAAAGCCGAAGTACAACGTACCATGGATATCTTAAGTAAAGTAATAGGCAGTTTATTGACACAGAACTTAAATATATGTACTTTTGGAAGGGTAGGAAAGACCTCTTCAGATAGAAGGTTCTACTCTACAGCCCGGACACTGATGAGAAACGAATAAAATGGAAAGCTTGATGCTTCTCTAGATGGACTGTAAGGGGATGCAAGTGGCACTTCGTGCTACTCTACTTTAAGCTGCTACGGGGGAGGGGGATATTATTGATTAATGACTCCGTAACCGAAGTCGCAAAAGTAACCAAAAAAAGTAACAGCTCCCCTCCAGCTTTTTTTATAGTAAGCCGCAGCGAAAACATCAAACACGATATACATGTCAGCATTTATTTTATATGTATAAGATTTATAAAATTTATAACAAAAATATGTACATTAACAGAACGTTAAAATTAATACCAGATTTTTACTGTGAATTAAATTATTTGTTTAATTTGTACCTATGCAAATAAAAAATATTTTAAGTTCTATAAGCAGCTTTGTTCTGATTAGTTCTGCGCTGCCATCATAACTTCTACATGTTTTCACTAAGAATGACACAAAAGTGCTTTTTAACATATCCAAAATCATATTTCCATTTATTAAAAAATATTTTTTAAAAAAATTTCAATAAAAATCTGTAAAAGAAAAAAATATTTGGCCCATGAGGGGATCGAACCCGCGACCTTCGCGTTATTAGCACGACGCTCTAACCAACTGAGCTAATGGGCCATGTATTAGATATTTTATTATAAGTGTCTCTTGTCCCTAGCTTTAAATATGATTTTAAAACTATTATTGTTGAATGTTTTAATAAATGTTTTGTAAAAACAATTTAATAAATATATTGTGTCTAG
>JAHBCN010024921.1:0-11539 GCA_019359885.1 Listronotus oregonensis | reverse complement strand
TTTTTTGAATAAGTGCGAAACATCATTGGTTGGGATATTAAAAGCTCTTAAAATACGTAATAGAAAATTCAGGATCTCTTTTAAAAAACAAAAGTTTCAATTTTTAACAATTCCCGTACATTCCACACAAAACAACACCAACAAAATATCAGTCGCAGACACGACTGCGTCTACACTGCTTCTTCAGCAGTCCAGCCCGCATCAATCGCAGTCGCTGACAGCGGACGCATACGACTGCCCTTGGAAGAAACCAGGCACATTTAAAAACATTAGTAGGGTGCTTTGCCGCTAACGTAGTGCGTTAGACGCAAGCGGCGGCCGCGGGGGAAGGAAACATACCTTAAAATGAGCCTCGCACATATTGCCCCAAGTAACAATTGTACCCAAAAGTATTAATTATGCAAATGTGCAAACTTCCATAAGATAATCGTCTTGACAAAATGGTGACCCAAGGTACTTCAATATAGTTCGATGGATTACATTGTTTGCAACTTTACCAAACACTTTCCCTAGTTGCTACTTGAGTCAAAGTAGACCGAATTTTCGGTCTACTTTGCTTAGTGTTTGATGCACTGCGATGCCACGAGTTATATAAATACTTGGACCGGTTATAAAGTTACAAAAAAAAAAACTTTACGGGGAGTTCTTTAACGTTAGGCCGGCTCCACACGTTGACACCAACGTTGGCCCCAGTGCTGTTCGTCCAACGTGTTTATCAAGAAATTTATATCTCAAGGCACACGCCAACGTTGAAACCAATGCAATTTTTTAAATTCACACTTTTGGTTAGCACTGGAGTCCAAGCAGGTGCGTGCTAGCCCACGGAATACCGGGAGTTTTCCGGTGGGCCCTTGTAAGGTTGCGTCGAAGAGCCCCCCTAAGTTACCTTCAACAGGAAAATTTGGAAGCCTTGTTTTTGATGACCTACGAGCCTGCTATAATAACAAATATTTCCGCAGATGTAGTTATTAACAGGTTATGCTAAAAAAGCAAAGCGTTTAAGAGTTACCTCCAGTAGTGCATCTATCTTTAATATTGTCATAATTGTCATTATTTGTTAATATTGTTCGGCGAAGCCTTATGGGCCCTGCAAGTCTTGATTTTCCCGGGCCCTAAAATCGCTTCAGCACGCGCCTGGTTCCAACAGTGGTGACAACGTATGAAACCGGCCTTATAATTACGTATAAGCAAAGACAATTATAGTTCTCACTATAAGTGCCCAAACAAAAGATTTCGGTAATAGGTTTGGACGTCCATCAAGAATACTGTTGCCAAAGCTATAACACTGGTGACAGTCATTAGGAATTATTTCTGTGAAAAATAGTCTAAGTTCGTTGTAATATTGATAATTTAAATTGTTTTTGCTGTATAATAATAAAATATTAATTATTATTTTTATCTTAGATGTATGTCCGCACCTAAAAAAACGTCAGCAAGAATACACATTTTAATATCTTATTATAACCACTACATTTCCACTACAGAGAAAACACATAGAATCAACAACACAATCTGTAGTCGAGGCAATGAAGCACTCAACATCGGATTTTTTTGCACAAGAATTTTTTGTAAAAAATATACCGACTTTGTGACATACAAACAGCAAATTGCATTGCTGCAGCCATGCACAAAATGCATTTTTTTGAGACGGCTTTTGGAAGATTTAATAACTTTGTAAAAATGAGTCAGAACTCTCCCAAATCGGGTTCTCAAGGGTTTTCGAGATCGCTGATCACGATTATGACGTTCAAATTGACCCACAGCTGACCTGGAGCTCAGGAACGCCGACGAACGTCATCTCCGTGGGCCTCTCCCAAAATTCACGCAGGAAAGAAGAGAAACTTGACGCCCGGGGGTTTTTGGGTCGCTGAATTCAAATATGGCATCGGCAAACACTTCCCGGACACCTGGTGCACCGGAACCTGGACGCGGACCTCATCTCTGAGGGTTTTCCTCACACAATCGAAAAAGACGAACCGAAAATCGTTATGGGTTTTTTTTTGGGGCGCTGAATCCAAATTTCACGTCGAAAACGACCCCTGAACACCTGGTAGACCGGAACCTCGACGCGGACCTCATCTCCGAGGGTTTTTCTCACACAATCGAAAAAGACGAACCGAACATCGTTATGGGGGTTTTTTGGGGCGCGGGTGGTAAATTTTAAAATAAAAATTTACAACTTTACAATGACGGTCCACTCCAGGTCGGCTGTGGGTCAATTTAACATCATAATCATGATCAGCGATCTCGAAAACTCTTTAGAACTTGGTTTGGGTCAGTTCTAACTTATTTTTACCAAGTTATTAAATCTTCCAAAGGCCGTCTCAAAAAATGCATTTTTTTAATGCATTTTTGACTGCAACAATGCAATTTGCGGTTTGTATAAGTCACAAAGTAGGTACATTTTTCACAAAAATTTTTTGGAAGTGAATGCAAAAAACCGCGTTCCGATCCGTCTAAGTGCAAAAAATTCCGAAATTTTGGCTTTTTTAGTGCTTTATTGCTTCAACTAATAATCTAAACAACTAAAAAAATTCTAAATCACATTTAACAACTTTTATCCCATTAATTCTCCAAAGTAAGTACATAATTGAAATTTTATTATTATACAGCAAAAAAAATAAAATTATTACAACGAATTTGGCCTATTTTCCACAGATATAATTCCTAATTACTGTAACCATTGTTAAAGCTTTAGCAACAGTGTTTGTTTATAGACGCCCGCTCGGGTAAGCTACACACAAAAAAAAGATTTTTCAAAATAAGAACATAGATGGTTTAAAAAAAATATTTTGTTTAGAAACCCTTTGCTATTAAATTAAAAACATGTTTTTGTTCTAAGGATTTTAAAAGTCTTAAAACAAAACATAAATTTCCTTAGTCGATTTATTCATTTTAATACCATTTATTTCAAATTAAAAATTTCATTTCTCATTGCGAAAAATGAGTCACGTAAATTAAAATCATATATAGTCACAATTTAAATTCAAAGCTATCTTGAATTAAAATAATAAGATATGAAAATAATTATTCCAATTCTTAAAATTGAGAATATATAAGCTCTTGTTTTGTAATATAAGTTTCACTATTTTAGCAACGGATTCTTTCAGTTAAAACCGCCTTTATCTCATTTTAAAATTTCAAGATCTCATTCCAAGAACTTCTTGATATACCAGAAATAGGTGCAACAACATCTGTACTAGTATATGTGAAATAGAAAAAGATAGGTCTCCTTTCACGTCTAGAGGTTAGTTGTGGTTAGTTTACTAGTATTATTGATACGACCTTGTGTGTGAAAATTTTAAAAATCTAAATCGGGAATTTGATGCTGGTAAGTGTTTTTCATTATTAAAATATTATTTATACCTCTTTGCTTTGGGACTATACCTACTTAATGTAGTGAAATAAAACTAAAACAACTTCTAACTCCCCCAAAATTGATAAATATCTATCAAAACGTTTAAATAATTTTTGTACTGTCCGCCATTATCAATAGATGCCTATCTATTGACATGAACCACAACGACGCCGACGTTATTAGATAAATTAGATTAGCACCAAGGTAATTAATAATTCAATGAGTTTTCAAGAGATATTGGACAGAAATTAGACTTTAAAAGAATTTTAGGAAAATTATGTTAAATATAGAAGATTTTTTACATTTTTATAATATTACAGGGTGTCTGTGAAAGGTCTTTACAAAACGCTAGCACATAATATTACTCAGGCGACAAGAACTTTTACAGACACCCTGTATATAATTCGCATGAGATCAATGGAAACCTTTATGACAGAAATTGGTTAGGAAATTATAGTTGGCCAGGCATAAGTTTTTCTCATTTTTTAAAGCCTGCATCTCTGGCCGATTTTAAAATACAAAACAAATTTTGAAAGTGATAAAATTATTAAATTTTGGTTGTCGGTACATACAGTCTGTTTTACTTTACTTTTTAGGTAATTATGGAGATACTCATTTTAAAAGGAAACGTCAACCACCAGTTAAGTTCAAGTTGAACCAATTTAAACCAACCTTCTACAACCGGCCCATATTACATTTTACCATAAAAGACTGTTTGCCGCTTATTGAGATATTTTATATTTAAAACTAAGAAATGTTTTTGTGTTAAGTTTTCAAAGATTAGGGATAACTTGAGCTTGTTTTATTTAGAAATTTTAGTATTGTTTTTTTTACTGCTAAATAATATATATTAAAAAAAAATTAAAACTGTTATAACTTTCAGCAAGTATTTTTATTTTACTCATAGGTACCTACTACGTTTTCAGTGTAGTTGCAGAATTCAAAAAGTAACTATGAATTTTGCCCCAAATCTCTTTGGATCTGAAAAAAAAATTGTGTTTTTGAAATACGACAACGGCATTGTCTCTGATTAACATTTTGCATATTTTGTTTCATGAGTCTGGATGTTTAAATAAACAGGGTGTTTTGGAAGAAAAAGCAAATATTTTAATAAGGGATCTTGGACGTGGAAATTAGAAAAAAGTTCATATAAATGCTGGTACGAAAATGCATTTTTGTCCACTGTGTTGAAAGTTTAAATAAAAAATAATCTTTCATTTATATTACAAAATTGGCCAATTTTACATAAACCAGTTAGGTTTAACGAAAACTTGCCAAGAGGTTTGCCAAAACTAATTTTTCCTGTATCTCGAAGCATTTCCGAACCCACATTTATATGTTTTTTTTTTTCATATTTTAAACTCAAATTTGACGTCTAAAATAACCCATTGAAATATTTACTTTTCTTCCAAAACACACAGTATACCTATTTAATAATACTTATTCATGGAACAAAATATTGGAGGTGTCAAAATAAAAAAATATTTTTTCAAACTGAGATCCTAAATTACATGAAGTACATAAATAAGGTATTAAAACACGCCCTTGCAATATGTTACACTGAAGAACAATTTCTTCAGTTTATGATACAAAGTTCTTAAATTGAGAAACTTGAGCCTTGTATTATGTAGTAATTTTATCAATTAAAAATATCAAGGTTTTTAAATGAAAATCAAGACATTTTAAAACGAGAAACAAGTCTCTCATATTGAGAGCATCAGTATTTTAAAATAATGGTATGAAAGATTCTGATTAAAAGATTATTTTTTTAAAATATGTAATTAGTTATTTTATCTAAAATCTTGAATATCTTTAAAGCAAAAACATTTTTTTTTCGGATTACGTCCATGGAAATAAAGAAATTGGTTTCTTTATTTGAGAAAATATTCTTTTGCCACATATGAAAGTCAACATGATCTCAAAATGAGGCAAACGCGTTTACAATAAGATATTCTTTTTTTGAGTGTAGCTTCCAAATCTATTACCAAAAATGTAGCATTGTTTTGTGGGTCTACAGTTAAAACTATTATTGTCTTTGGTATAAGAAAGCAGTAAAAAACACTAACAATTTTTCTTTGTTAGATTCTTTCAGGTTGTTGGTGTGCAATTTTAAGCTAAAGCATAAAGTTAGAAAAGTATTTATTTAATAGCTAAGCAGAACTAACCAGAGCCTTTGTTAAAAAAAATATATAATACTTACATTATTTTCTTTTTCCATGTTGTTTTAAGCTTAAGCTACTGATTATAGTAATTATATAAACTTATTACCACTATAAGTTATTAATGCCGCTCGGTTTAACTGTTATTTAAAACCTAATCTTGAAAAAAGCCAAATAAGCTGAGACATTTAAAAGATATAAAAGCAAAGTTTATCCATGACTTGGCATAAAATTAAACTGGTTTTTTATCATTTAACTGACTCTTAACCTTCCCCTTATTTTTCTTGGTACTATTCTATATTGTTGTATAGTGTTTTTACAAAGTGGTCACATGATTGTTTAATCCTGCATTAAATTGTGCAAGAAGATTAGGGTCACTAAAGATGTTATTACTTTTTTAATAAAAATAGCGACAATGTTTTTGTTGTTACATATAATCTTTTGGCTTTTTGGATGTATGAAAAATATGCTTATATTATGTTTAGTGATTCGTCAAAATATGTTCAAAATGCATTGTGAGAGAAACGTGAAAACACGACAATAACGATAACCTGGTTCAGCAACGTAAAGCCGCTTTCACACCAGGGTACACATGCCGAACACGAATGATCAGAGAATCAGTCAACTGGTGCCCAAGAGTTCCAAGGTGGCTAATTTTGCACTTGGTAAATCTATTTTTTACTTAATTAACCGCAGTCATACTGTAAAATTAATAGGCTGGGACAGGCCCGTGCTGGGTTCCTCTAAACGGCGCGGGACGGAGAGTGGTGAGGGCGCCCATAACATTGCAGAATCGGCCCGGGCCGGACGAAAGAATGTAGGCATGAGTAGGAGTCCAAATTTTGACAGTGGGTAGGGATCAAAGTCTATATCATGCCGAAAGGCGCCTTTACCTTGGGGGTGGTTGCCAAACCATCTCGGGGGTGGATTTTTTCAATATTTTGACCACATAAATCGATAGAAAAATGATTGCTAAGCAAAAAATGTTCATGATTATTTTTTTTAAATGCATACTTTTTGAGTTATTTGTGATCGAAACTCGGAGCTTTTCGTCGATAAAATCAACGTTTTTAATCGGTTTTTTGCAAATAATTCGATAAGTATGCATTTTATCAAAAAACTGTAAATAACAATATTGTAGCTTTTTAAAAAACGAATAAAACATTTTTTTTGTAACTGCTGCAGGACCAATACAAACCAAGTTGTTCTTTGTTAAAGGTTAGCTGTTATTCGTCAAATACAAAATTTTAGAGTTTCAAAGGCAAATAACACAAAATCTACGTATTTTGCGAGAAAAACTAATAATAACTTTTTTAAAGCATTTGCACAGACCTTTCTTTTTTTAAAAAAAAGGTATATATTGTAAAATTTGAGTGAGTTATGATTAAAATAAGGTTAGACCAAAATTTTTTGAGTACAAAAATCTTCGAAAACAACCCCCTAATTACCACCCTAATTAAAATGAGTCTAAAATTTTAATCGATTTAAATTACTTAGTTTTCAAAAAATGGAGCTGCAAGTGAAAATCAAATTTCAGAATTTTAATAAAAAATGACCTTTTGTTAAAAATAAGTGGAAAACTAAGGGAGATACGTACAAATTTCTAAGGTATTAAATTCTAGCTTTTTGAATTACAAAAAGTTTGCTTTTTTTTAGTTGCCTGTATAACGAAAATTAAGTGAGCTATAAACGTTTAAAACGTATTTGTATAGATGAGCACTACCTTGTTTCAGCCCTTTAAACGTACTCCTTTAAAAAAGTAAGGGTTTTAAACAGTTTTAATATAAAGGACCTTTATAGCTCTTAAAAGAAACCAACACAAGGGTCTTTTAAAAAACTTTTTATTACAAAAACTGAAGGAGATGCTGAAAAAAAACAATTTTTTTGAGAATTCTAAAAGCGACTCGATACAATTTTAAAAAATCAGCGGTTTTGTTCTGTTTTTTTGTATCGTAAGATTGTAAGAGGTGGGTTTTTAAGAATTAAAAAAAAAACAACAAAATTAAATTAGTAATACTTTTGAGTAGTCACATTAATTAGAACTAATTTCTGTGACAATATGTTAATTTTTCTAGGGTAAAAAATCAGGGTTGATTTTCAACGGTTGAAATATATTAAATAATGTTAGAGCGCATATCGGCATAATATAGATTTTGAAGAGAAAGGTAAGTTAAGTCTAATCCCAAATTTTTATGCAAAACGCTGTGATAATATATTAATTTTTTAGGGTAAATAATTTTTTATTAATCATACTAAGGGTTGATATGAATATAAAATATTTCAAATAATGTTTTAAAGAAACAAAATACTACTTTTTCAAGTTATTTGATTTAAATTTTACTCAACTTAAGTTTTAAGGTATAGTTTTATAGGTTTTAGCAATAAAGGGTAGTTTTAACCCCTAAAAAATTAAAAGCGCCCATCGGCATAATATAGATTTTGAAGAGGAGGGTAAGGTAAGCTTAATTCCAAATTTTTATGCAAATTGTGAAAAAATTGCCAAGTTTTGCACTTTTTACAGCTTCGTTTTCTGGATTAAATTGCCAACGTCCTAAAAGCATTTCGTCAAAACTAATTCTCTTGACTTTTTAAGGGTATAAAAGTCTTCATATTTTGCTCCTAGATGCGCATAATTGATTAATTACATTGTTAAACTACAAAACTGTTATAAGAGATAAACAACCACAAAAATTATCAATTTTTTACTGGCGTAAGGGTGCCGTTTGATCTTGAAGGCCAGGGCGCAGGGGGATTTGTCCCCCTGTCCCCCCGGGCCAGCACGGGCCTGGGCTGGGAACGATTGGTCTTTTTTTTCTACGGTAAGATGACAATTTTGCAAACTGGATAGAGTTCCGAATATGGAATAAGACATTTGATTTTTTTACAATACTAATTTTATTGTATTGTATTGTAATAAACGGGGTCCCGGCTCTTTTTGCCCCCCTTCACTTGACCTAAAAATTTTTTAAAAAAATTTCCCTTCGTTGTTTAGTGCCCGGAATTTCCTATACCTTTAGCAAAGTTCAGGATACTAACGCGGTGCAAGCTGAATAATTTTTTCTAGGATTAGGAATACCCCTTCGAGGTATTTAACCCCTTTGGGTGGGGGCAGTTCTCTGTTCACAGAGAATGTGTTCCGCAGTTTCGTTTCCCCGGGAAAAAAAGACATTGTTCATCCTCAGTTTTTCCCCTTTTTTTTTTTAGGTGATACCCCCAAGGGCCATGTCCTGTTGGGGGAAATCGGTAACCATTTTTAAATTTTTTTTTTAAAAATTCCCCGACCCTTTTTTTATTGGGGGAATGCGAAATAAATTTTTTCGCCTGCCTTTGTCCGGGGGTGTTGTTCCAGTAAGTCACTTTTTTTTTTTCCCATGTCCTGAGTTCCCTTTTAGAGGTGGCCTCTAGGGGCACAAAAAAGGGTCAGGTCCATAGAATGGTCTCTGTGCCCCCTTTCCTTTTGGGGAGTTGATCGGAAAACATTGCCCCCCACCCTTCATGTCCTGGACCCACTCCAGAGAAACCCCTTGTTTTTTTGGGCCCCGTTGGTTTAGTGATTGTCGGCATTCCCAGGCTAGCTTTGAGTTAAAAAAGCATGAAGTCAATGCCTTCAAAGCAGCCTCTGTCCGATAAAAAAAATATGGTTGCGCCTCACCTTTTTTTTTGGGACATTCGAACCCAAAAAAATAAAATTTCAGGGGTTTTAGTTTGGGGAAAATGGAGGGACCCCGGGAAAATTTTTATTTCACAGGTCCAAAGACACCAGCCCAACCCCTTTTTCCCCTCTTAGATCCATGCCCAGCAAGTGAGCCTTTTTCATGCTTTGGCCTTCACACTAAAATTTGGGGGGGTTTTGGGAAAAAACTTCAAAAGAGCGCGGGGAAATCCCGCAATGGGGATTATGTCCGGGGGTTTTTGGGCAGAGTTCAATTTTGTTTTTTTACAAAATTTTAAGGGGAATGGCCCGGGGGCTTTATACTTTGTTTTGGGGTTACTTGGAGGACCAGATCGCCCCCCCTTTTTTGTGCAGGGGGGAAGGAGGTTCAACATTTTCCGAGCTGCCGTTGGGAAAAATTTTCTTTTCTAAATTTCCCCCGACAGGGTCTCTGCAGTTTCAGAAACTTTCCTTGTGTAGTTTTTTTTTCCCCCTTTTTTGGGCCCCCAGACCAGTGAGGCATAAGTAACATAGGTATTACAACTTTTGGGATGACCAGTAGATCATTTTGGGTTTTAGCCCCCCTTTTTTTTTCCACATTCGCGGCACGCCCATAGTCCCCCTTTATGTTTTTTGGGGTACCCTTTTTTTTTTGGATTTCCCAAAATTTATTTTTGGTCAAGGAAAATTTCCCCCGATTTTTACTTTTTTTGAAAGTTTGATCGTAATGCCGTTTAACATGGGGCCAAAAACCCCTTTTTTTTTCCCCTTTTTTTAAACGGTATTATAATTGTTTTTTTTGGGGTTGACATTTACCCCTTTCCCCTTGAGAAAGTTCTCAAAAAGTTGGGGGCCCCTTGTGCGAGCAGATAATATGCCATCATGCCTGCCCCTGATGGGATTACGATCGTTGCGTACCTTGTACATCGAAGTCTCTTGTTTACAAACCCGCCAGAACCCACAACCACTAGGGACCAAAAAAGGGGGGGGATAGTACTCCCCCCCGGGAACCCCCTTTTGCTCTGACCATTGCAGTCGCGCCCCCTGCAGAGCGATTTTGGGGTTCTTAGCATGTACATATACTAAAGTTCTTAAGCTTTTAAATGGTTTCTTTAAAAGTGTTAGACAATGTTATGGTTTTAATAACACTAGTTCTAGTAAAACGAAATAATGGACATCTACAAACCTCCGTATACAGAAAACCGACCCAGACTGGACAATATTTACACCAGAATTCTAATCACTCTAACAAAACGAAACAGGAGGTCATACGTACACTATACAATCGTGCAGTGACCTTATGGAACAGTAAGGAATCCCTGCATTGAGAGACTGGTAAAGGAAACGATGAAAAAATATCAAAATAAGACAAAAAACTCTAACTTAAACGAGACTCCACATGACCAAATATTTATGACAATTCCATATATTAAAGGAACTTTGGAAAAGATCCGCAGAATCGCGAATAAGTATAATATTAAAACAGCATTTAAATCACAAACTACTCTAAGAAGCATTCTTACTAAGACGAGACCAGACGACAGTGTTTCAAATAATGACTATATCTACCAAATGCCCTGTGAATGTGGTGAGGTATACATCGGGGAAACGAAAAGATCACTCGAAGTTAGAGTCAAAGAACACAAAAAACATACGGAACGAGGTAAAACGTCGAAATCAGGGATTGCCGAACAAGTGTTAGTCAAAACCAAACCGCATACAATGGTCGGAAGTAAAAACTATTCATAAAGAAACCCACTGGAAAAAAAGAAAATTTAAAGAAGCTGTAATAATTGTAAACAACCAAAATGTAGTTAGCAAGCCTAGCATCGACTTTCCGAATATCTGGCAGCCGTTGCTGAACCGTAACAATAGCAAATACTTTTTACACAAGGTTTATGACAATTTATTGTTCTTTTTATACTTATAATTAACTAATAAAATGATTTTAGAACAAAGAAATATTTTTTCATTTGTTTAAGCTAAAAATTATTGCCATCTGTAATTATTCATAACTTAAAATATCGTAATTACGCCAAAACTATTTTTTTCTGACAATAGGTATTTGGGAGATGGTTTTTTAATAAATAAAGGAAATTATTTGACGTGTATTTAAATCAAAAAAAATTTTTATATATATATATATATATATATATATATATATATATATATATATATATATATATATATATATATATATATATATATATATATAAGAGGAGAGTAGTCGGACTGAGTTAACTGTGATGACCAACAGAAAGAGTGCTTTAGAGCTGAATATACAAATGTCATAACCAATTTTATACATAAAAAACATAGTAAAAAAACCCTTTCTAAATGATATTTTTAATAAAAGTGCTTTTTTCCTTT
>JAHBCN010024920.1:0-11704 GCA_019359885.1 Listronotus oregonensis | reverse complement strand
TGTTGTTCTTGGGATGTTAGGGAAATATTTTCTTAAGAGCTTGAACTTGGCCCTGCCTTGACGGTGAATGGTACTTTATTATTGTTTGCTGATGAGCTAGGCAGATTTAAGTCAGAGTCAGGTTCATGAACCCTAGCCACAGTTTGGTTTTTTGCCAATGTTAAAGAACTACTGGATTAAATAAATCTTGTTAAAGAACATTTCTATTTAACGGAACTATCCCCGCTTTAGTAAAACCGCTCACTAATATTTCGGACCTGGTTTCCGAACATACCTTCCCTATTATTTTTAAAAACAAACTATTCGTTACGGCAATCCCTACATTTTTTATTTGCCATTCAACAAGTTTAGCATCCCAACGGTCTTGAGTGATTTAAAAACGCACAAATCTAAAGGTTGGAGTATATGGCTGGTGTGAGCTGGAAGCTTAAGTATGGTAATGGCAAACAAACTTACGGTAGCCTGGGTACCTCGGACCTACCTTAAAAGGGCCCACCATTCGGGGGCCCAGCCCCCCGTAAAGATTAACGGGTTTAAAGGTTTTTAAAAACCAAAAAAGGAACATTCCCCAACCTTTAACCCCCAACCCACCTGAAAGAAATAGGCCTGTAGGGAGAATGGGCCTTGTGTAGGTTCTGCCAAGAGGCTGAAGAAACAGCCGTATATGTGTATGTGGTGCCCCTGCGAAGCACTATGTAGGCTTAGGTTTACTAGGCTTGGTTAGGAAAAGCCAACACCGGCAAGATATATGGAGTGGCCAGTGTCAAGACTCTGGGATCTAGTTAAGAAGACGGGCCTTGACAAGGTACTCTAAAGAACTATAGGAGAAACCACAATAAATCTGGTAAGGTTGCAGTGGTGGAGGTCATTTTTGCCATCTCCGCTCAAATAATCTAATCTAATCTAATGGTAATATGGTTTTCAATAGCCATGTTTATAACATCTGCTCCAAGATGACTAGCGTGTCCGAACACTGTTTTCGTCGTTCATCCAAATCAATGTTGGCAGATTCTGGAGCAGATCTATTGACTGTCAAACGCCATTGTGGTTGAAGAAGCGACAGCGTGGCTGAACGTTATATTGATACCTCCAAGGAGAACAAAAAATGTTGGGAAAAAAATTTGGGTGCAGTACTTTCAATCTGCTACAGTTCCTGTACCTCGCCCCAGGCTGCAGCAGCTAATGCCGATTTCCCAGGCATCAACCCAACAAGTTTTACGATTCAGAATATGCCTAAGGTTGCCTCTGGTGTAAATTATACTTTTAATACTTGTAATAATTAATTTTAAATTATAAATTGTATTGTAAAAAAATAATAATAAAAATAATAGTTAAAAATGTGTTTAAAAATGCTGGCTATGTCAAAATGCGTTATGAAATAAAGCGGTAATGAACGCGCTATGGTTCATTACCGCACTAGCGCGGTAATAAAACTCATTATGCAACGCAAATATGCTAAAATGAGTTACATAATAATCACTTATTTTGCAGGTCGTAGATAAAAATATTTATAATCCTAAAGTTTTAATTCTAACAAAAGGTTATAAAAAAGTTTCAAAAATCTCTGATCCTGAAAGCATACTGTAATTAACATGGCCGGTATAAATAAATTATGCCAATCTCTCACATTCTGGCTTAATATCGGGCAAATAGCAAACAGGGTGAAAGGTATTCGATCGGAACGGAATCTGTGAACGTGTTCAAATCTGTGCACGAGTTACGCATGAATAATTGAGATAGTAGTCGGGGCGAAACTATTGATTTTGCAGAAAGTGCCTCGTAATTGGGATATATTGTTTTTACGGGATTTTCGGGAATGAAGTTCATAAGTTAATTAAGGCCTTTCCTTTACAGATTCCTGTCGTAACTTTGGGATTTTTTACCAGTAATAAATTAAGTGCTTTTAAAATGAAAATCATGCTTGCAGGTATTATGCCTAGAAATACCTAAATTCTTTTCATCGTTTTTGGTAATAAAAAGCTCAATCCACAAGGGAAAAGGTGATTTTTGAGCCCCAAAAAAACAAAAGTCAAATTAATTAAACAACTTTAAGTTACCTAACATATAATCACATGTGGTATCAACAAAGTTGTCAAAAAAGTTGTTTTCAAGTTTGAATTGTAAGCCGAAAAATCCAGAAATAGAAGAAGCTGTTATCCTTTTTTTCGCCTGTCTGCTTATTTTCGTGTAGTTTTAGCAAGACAGGAACCATTTTTTAAATCATAAAGAGCCGACGTATAAATCGATAGACCTTTCTAACTGAATTTTAATCTAATTACATATTTTGCCTTGACTGAAAACCGGAAGGTAAGTGGTTTTCCCCATTTTCATTTTCCGCTTTTAGATAAAACACTCCAGACAGGAGAAATCAACGAGCATTAAATCTAGATAATGTTTTCTTTTTGTTGTTTTAAAGCCTTTTTAAGAAAAGAAAAAATAACCCTTACTTACACTTTTTGGTTTCAAAAGTGTATTTTTTGGTACTGGGCGAAAAAGTTATTCAAATTTATGTATGCAGTCAATTTTATTACATTTTAATTATTTTAAATCCAATTTGGTAAAAATTTTTTTTTTAATTATTAACCCAGCCAAAAAAAAAAGAACAGTAACTGTACTCTACATCCAATATATGTATTCCAAAAAATGTTTTACTCCGAAACACGGATTCGGTGTCAAAATTTAGGAGTATTCTAACCTTAAAAAAAAGTTCTGAAATACCAAAAATTTACGAAAAAATACCAGCTCAAACATAGAAAATTTTTTCCATATTTTCTTAATGTATGTTTATAACAAACAGACAAAAAAATGAAAATCCCCCTTAGAATTGATGTGTTATGGTATTTGTATTTTACTTGGGTTTTTTGGGGATCACTGAACCATAAATTCAAGGGGCCAAAATTTACAAAATTTCAAGATACGAGCCGACGAGATTTTTCCATTTTACGTTTCAACATTAAATTATAAATTTTGGAAATCTCGAAAAACTCGATACGCCATTTTGAATTTTAAAAATATGACCCCAAATTCGTGATCAGCGTCCCACCCCAATGTACCGAATCTGGCGGACTTCGGATTTTTAATCAGTGACCCCCAAAATCCTCGTACATCAAAATTGGCATACATCGGAAAATTTTTAAAAATTGATTTTTTTTTGAGGTTAGAAAAAAGCATTACATGACACATTAATTCTGACGATGGTTTTTTTGCGGACTCTTTTAAATAAATATACATTTGAAAAATAAAACACAAATTATTTGTTATTTTGCTGAAAAAAATTTAATTGACATTTTTTGATATTTTAGATTTGTTTTTTTTTAATTAGGTTTCTATGACGTAATAGCTCAATTTTAACACCAGAATTACTTCGGAAGACATATATGGCATGTGAAGTACAGAGCACTTTGTATGGCTGTGTAATTTTTCGTCCAACTAAAGAAAGAACTTAAAAAATAATAGCAGTGCGTTAAGTTATTAGGTGTCTATTAAAACAAAGTTTTAGGTATTAATATATTTTTTATGTATTAAATAAATGATGGATGAGACATAGTTAAAAGTAATAGTTGTGGATTATTTTTTATGAAGAAAGAGGCCGTGGATAAACAGTTTTCAGCTATCTATATCCACATGAAATCAAGCCCAGAGGATTTTTTTATAATATTGGAAAAACGGATCTGCTCAACTTGCTAGATCTAAAATAAAATTTCGGACACAGAAAAAAGAAGTATCGTGGAAGAAATAGAAAATGGAGTTGGCGAAAAATTTTTCTTTTGGGCGTATAAATTAATTTGTCTACTTTGGTTGTCGGTACAATTTTATTTGAAAACACTTTTTTATGTTTTTCCACAAGATATCGGAGCCAACTTTAAACTGTATTTAGTAAACCCACTCTGTATTATATACTAACTAATATATTCGAATTTTAATACAAATTTTAATTTTATTGGTAATAAAATAGGATTCCTAATTATTTATTATTAGCATCTATTAAATATTAACATCATTGTTTTTGCTATTGATTATAATTTGTAAAGTTGCTTTACGCATATTTATGTTTTAATTTAATCTCCTAATTATTGTTAACATTATTTGAAATATTTATTAAACTTCCTGGTTTTTATTCTCTCTGTTTTTGTTAATACTTTTTACGGGGAAAAATATCCAATTACGAAGCTTACTGCAACTCCAATAATTTTTTTTGTATTTTTCTTAGTAATATTCAATCTATACAGGGTGATTGGTAAGTAGAGGCGAGAAATGAAAACCCGAATTAATTTTTTAATTCTGAATCGAAAACCAAGAATACCTTTTTTGAAAATTTTCCTTCGTTTCCAAGATATTTCACTACAAAGTTTTGCCAAAGAAAAAAAATTAAATCACAGTGTGGGTGTCGCTAATCTTAGTTGGCGCTTTTAAACGTCATATGAAATCAAGTTGGACGGTTGTCAAAAGTTAGACACGTGTCAATCTGTTATTGGAAAAATCACAATACACATAAACAATATTACCGTATTCTTTGTTAAAGAACTTCAATTTCTTGTGATTTCTCCAATAACAGATTGAAAAGTGTCTAACTTTTGACAAAGGTCGAACTTGATTTCATATGGCCCCCCCCCCTTTAAAATTTTTCTTTGGCAAAACTTTATAGTGAAATATCTTGAAAACAAGGAAAATTTGGAAAAAAAGTATTCTTGGTTTTCGATTAAGAATTAAAAAATTAATTCGGGTTTTCATTTTTCGCCTCTACTTACCAATCACCCTGTATAGAGAGTGACCCCAAAAATAGACAACAAATTTATCAATACGTCGAATATTGTAAATAGCCATAGGTGGTTAATAAGTTAGGAAATACTTTTTTTATATTGATCATTACATTTTAAGTGGTGTTAGTCATTTTTTTTATCTTGGTACAGTCCACGAAGGCTACAGACTAAGTACTAACTTACCCTTGCTGTCTTAAATAAAGTAAGAGTCTAGACACTTTGGAGATGAAGAAACGAACAATGTAGCAAGTTTTGGCCCACCCCAGATAGACTGTAAAGGGATGCATAAGAGTGGCAATCAGTATTGGTCTACTGGAAGCTGGAATTATACAGGATGTCTCAAAAGTAATGGGACACAGAGCAACAACAGATTCGTTCGGTCGAAATAATGCAATTAACGTAAACTTGCCTTACCCCAAAGTTAATAAAAACTAAGATACAGGGTGTCCAAATTTTAATTTTGTTTTCGTTTTTTCGTAATAATTCTTTAACTAAATGCAAAGCAATACAAAATTGGAGATCTGGGGATTGTTTGAGGCAAGAAATTTAAATTCGTTCTTGCTTTTGATGTTGCTAGTAGCCAAGTACGGCCTACCTCAAAATGTATACCTCATTTAAGTCTCTAGGAGCAACAGTTGTGATTTATAGAGCCCTTATCCAATAATTTTTTGAAGTCCATGTTTCTTATTTTCTCAATAACCATTTTTTTTAAATTTCGACAATAACTTAAAAATCTCCTGTATGTGTACATGATCCTCAAAGTAATTTTATAGTAAATCTAAATGTAAGAACTTTACAACGCAGTTCTTAGCTAATGGCAAAAATCAAAGGAAAATGAAAAACGAAGGAAAAAGATTGAAAGATGGAGTATTATATTATGAGAGACTGCACTGTGGAAAAAGGGGAACTTTCCCTAACTTCGCCCTTAGGAGATAAGATAACAGAGCCGACTCTTGATAAAATTACATCGTTAGGTGTCTCTAAGTGCTATGCAACACCTAATAAATTTGTTATAAGATTTTTGATTAGGAAGAGGGAGATGCTCGGAAAGCACAAATAAATAATTTAGGGGATTTAGATTTTTTCGTATTTTTACTGTATACTGTTAAAAAATGGGTAAAATTTACACAATTGTGATTGTTAAGGACCTATATATTTCCACAATATGTTAAAATTTAAAATGTACATTGTATTTATAGGTAGTTTACCGTAAATATGCGTTTTTACTTGGTAATAACACAAAAAAACTGCTTTAATAAAGAATATTTAATTAAAACTAGTCCCAATTATCCAGATTTTCGAAAAATTAAGAATATCCTAAAAATTTACGCAAGTGCTGATATACTATTAAACTTTAATTTATTTAAATTTACACGCCCCACCACATGGCGTGATCTCGTTAGATCTGACAAATTGGGAACCTATTGTTTTTCGTTTGAATTTAGATTACGAAATTTATTATTGGAAATTGTTTAAAGTATGTTTATATTTTTTACATGGCTTTATTGTTTGGTAGGAAGAATAGAAATGGCGGTAAGTACCAAAGTTTTATTTTGGCAAGATTAAGTGCAATATGCTACAAAAATAGGACAGATTATACGTCAAAATGTTCCTAGATTCTTTTTTTTAATTTACCCATCATTCTAACTTGACTAAAACTTATATATTGTCATGTTTACCTACTTGAGACGATAACAAAATTAAATAAATAGATATACTAAGTTTTATTTTTCTTGGTCAATTTTCAAATTGTAAATTAATAAAATCAAGACATTGTTTTGATTGACATTTTTGTTTATTCCTAACCAAACCATCATTAAAATCATAACAATTTAATAAAATAATCTTAATATTTTTATCAAGACAAACAAAAAACTTTTGTAGGTGATAATTACCTAAACAAAAATATAAAATATAAAATTACATACACTGCAACGCAAAATTAAGGGATATCGTTTTTTAAACAGTAATTTTAAAGTTAAATGATTTGGAAACTAACAACCAATTTTTAATTATTTTTTTTAGATCAAAGGTTCATTAATCTAATTTTTAATTATTTAAAGGGGAAAGCAGTTTATTACAACGTATTTTAATTGTACAGGGTGAACTAAAAAAAATATTTTTCATAGGCGGTTTTCTATTTTACGTGTAAAAAATAAGGGACACCAGTCAAACTTCAGTTTTTGCTCAGTGTGCAAGGCCAATAGTTTATCTACTAAATAGTTTTTGAAATTTGTCTCTAACTCTAATAATTTTGAAAGTATGCATTTTTTCCTATGCAATATCTATTTTTACTTTAAATATTATGTTGTTTAGCCACAAAGTTATTACCACGGTTACTTTACTACTGATGATAGTTTGTCAATTGATCAGAATAAGATCGGTACTTTCATACGAATAGTTTTTCACTTAAAATGCCTAGACGTCATCTGAGTACAGAAGAAGTAAGTAAAGCATTGGGTATGTTAGATGCTCGTATGCGTCAGAGTGAATTGCGACCCTTTTAATGTTCCTGAGTGTAAACTGTCATCATATGTAAAGTAACATGTAACACTTTTAAATGGTCAAATAAAGATTTTAAATAAAAATAGACATCTTAAATGGAAAATTGCATACTTTCAAACTATTAAATTAAGAAAAATTTAACACTAGTAGATAAACCAATGTTCATAGGATAAAACTAAGTGATTTCATTTTCCCATATGTGAAATAAAACCTTTTGTGAGAATACTCTATAATTTACCCTGTATAATTAATACTTGTAATAAAATGCCCCCAGAATAATTTAATAATTATTAATGTACCTTTGCCCAAAAAATTAATTAAAAAGCTTGTTTAATTCTAAATTATTTAACTTTAAATCACGTAAAAAACGATATCCTAATTTTGGGTTTCAGAGTACCCTTTCTTACAACTTAAATAAAAAAACAATGTTTGAAAACTAGAATTACGATTTCTGCCCTAACATCTTACATTTTGAGAGTTTAAAATGAACTAATTAAGTATAAATAAATATTGAGTCTACTTTCAACTGTAGGTATAGTCTGTCTTAAAGTTTACCGTGTTAGCTCTTGCCGGTCGGTGGTATTAAAGGACAGAACATTAGGATGGACTTAATAATATAAAGATTTATAATTTATTGTTTATTTAGGTAAGTATAATCTAAAATTCATTAAAGAAATTAAATATATGCAAAGTTTTACTAAATTTATAACTGCATTATCTATACTATTTAAATTTTTAATCTAAATATCTAAATCTAATTCTGTTTATATCAGAGTCATCATTGAGATTAATTACAATAGGATTTATGTTTTAGGTTTTGGATAGAAATGTAAGAGTCCTCAATTTTATAATGTGCTGTAGTAAATTTTTCCAGCTCTTAACTGGTATGTTAAAAATTACATTTTTTATTAAATTTGTAACACTGGACTTAAAGGAGGTGTAACATTTTTTTGCCTGATCTTGATTTTACTTGGTTCACAAATGCTCTATGGGGTTAAAACATACAGTGATACGGAGGAAGACGTAAGACAGTATGCCCAGCCTGTTCAGCCAAATTATTACATACATATTGTTTTTTAATTGCATATGAATTTAGGACTTCCAAAAGATGCATTTTTTGTAACTAAATTCAAAATAAATATCATTTTCTAACAAATATTCCTGGATGTCAGTTTTTAACTTGATGAAGCTGGTGCTTTGTGTAGCAGATGGCTGTGGTAGCTTCCGTTATTCATGACAATAACAATGTTGTTTGGAATATTTTTTTAAAGATAATTTTAAAACCAGTTTTTAAAAAGTTCTGCACTTGTATCCTCATGATAATCCAAGCTAGAATCCTTAATATCCTTTGCAGACAACAGCAAGCAGTTTGGGACACATCCGTCTTCTGAACCAGCGTGTATTATGTAATGCGTTTTCCTTTATTTGAAGGTGCTTTCATCTGACAGTTTTACTGGAATCAATCATCCTTTGGATATTGTTTCGTGTGTATCGAACCATGTTTCATCAAGGTAAATTATGAATCTGTTTTCTAACCTATATCTTTTAATTTCTTGAAGGTAATTAAATCTCCAAGTGCGTAATCTATGCTATTCCATTACTACTTGTCTTTTGTCTATTTTGCGGTATTTAAATCCCATTTTACAAACAACTCTATGGAGGGTGGCACGGCTAATATTTATATTGGTTTCGTCTTCGTCTAGCTTCTTTTTCAGTTTATCCAAGGTAGGAATAACTCCGCTTTCATAAAGACAATATATTTTTCTTCTTATTAGGTCCTGATCACTATTGTCTATACGGTGAGATTGAAAATCACTACGTTTTTTCTTTGTTCAATTCTTCACTAATAATAATATCCCTTATCGAGGATATTGGAGTTTTTGTAAGTAGACAGGTTTCTTTTAAAGCTTCTGGTTTAATTAGACCTCTACTGATTAAAATTTCATACACATTTTCACAACCTCTTTTGCATCTAATGACAAGTGATTTCGACGCGACATAGTCATATTCTCGTTAAACAACTTTTTCGAAACGCACAGTAAGAACGGTCATTTAACACAGCCACTAAAATATTTGCCAAAATATGTATATGCCCAATGGTTAATACTCAAGAAATACCTGGCCCACCCCTACCCTTATAAACAAATGGGTTTGCCCAATAAAAATAGGTAATAAAATCGTTAAAGGTTTATTGGGGTATTGTCCGTCAAAAGCCATAACGATATACTTTGAGACAGACTATACACATTACCGGGCTTTTCAGCCCCAATAGGTAGTAAAAATGTGGATTTTATTATCCTGTAATTAAATCATTATTATTATATACAATACTAAGATTACAAGTGTCAGTCCTGGAATTCTCTTTTCGGGAAAATTTTTCACCCAAAGTAGAAAAATTTGCATTTTATTATTCTGAAAAATCCAAAAATTATATTCTTGATTTTTTTTTAAATTTATCTTTACTCTTGGAATATGAAACAAACTACTAGAAATTGCTAAACTTAAATAAATGCATTTTATTAACGATAAACTTAAAAATACCTATTTTTTTATTTTTAAAATAAAAATTACCACCAATTTTTTTTTTTTTGGATTTTTTTTTTAAAAAAATCGAAAACACCCAAATAGACAAATAAAAAAAAAAGTTTATATCTTTATTTTTCAATTTTATGATAACAAATAGGTGAAGCCCTACATCTAAATGATTACAACATTTTTTTTAAAATATAAAAAATGCTAGACATATTGTTTTCTCCGACTGCAATTAAAATCTTTGAAAGTGATTCTTTATGGTCATGCCAACAGGGTGAGGATAGTTCAGGTCCGCACTTTACCCTATACGTTTAGATATAAAAAAATAATACTCCGGGTAAGATACCCTTTAATGCTAATTTTTGATCCCCAGGGGTTTGGCAACCGAGCCGATGCCATCGAGAATTTTGGCTATCCAACGAAAGTTAAACAGTGTTGCCGGGGGCCTTTATATTGGCGTGATGAAACGCGACTAAAAAACACAATTCGAGCCAGCCCGTTTTCTTTCGTGTTCAATAAGTAAAAGCGACAGACATTGACAATGACCTGGTTTCGTACCTCGATTCGCTGGGGCAAGGGTTACCGACTTAATTTTATTCGCATTTACGGAAGCTATTGATATTTCCGAACTGATTCAAAACGCCCCATTTAAATGAACCATCTATGAACGGTAGTCAGTATTATCTTTGATATAACTTGGGGCAAATAGGACATCATGAAAATTTATATTATTCCAGTTGGTAGAAATACGATTGTATGATTGTTAATTAGGTCAACCTAACCTAATAGTACCAAAAATGCAAATTTGAGGTTTACTGCACTCAAAGCAGTCGAGACTTTTAGTCATTTTCTTATATCTTGAAAATACTATACCATTATTGTATTTTTAAGTACCTATGAAAGTTATAAGACTGTGAACGAAGTTATTTATACGGAATTTTAATAAAGCATATTAGGTTAAATATATTAAAGAAACGTTTTACAGCATCACATTTATTTTTAAATCAGTGAGATCATCTGATAACTCTCCTAAAGAATACAATTTTTACTAATTATTATTATTTAAAACCATAATTCTAGTTATTATAATTGTATACCAACCACAAAACTAACACCATCCATTCAAGGAACATTGATAAACGGTACATTTTTGAGCTCATCTTAACTAACGTCATTATTTTTTATATTTTGTTTATTTCTTAGTACCACATATTGAGTACGAAAGAAACAGACTTTAATTTAAAATCATTCAGGACTTTCCGCAGGAACCATTCGGTTACAATTTGTATAAACCTAAACAAAATCACCTTATCATTGTTACGTTGATTCATATTCGAAGAATTCGTTTATATGATTCAGTTTTTTAATATTTAATTACGGTTGTTTCTTGTTTGCAATTTGATTTTTACTTGTATTTTTTTTATTTTTTAATAATTATAGTTCAAAAAAAGGTAAATTAAAACATATTTATCTGGAACCATCTTAGGTGTTACATTCGGGTCCTGTATCTTAAATATGACCCTTATGAGGGTATCTTCACTTTTGTCTGTCAAAACTTTTTTTCAGGACATGAATATTTTGAATTTCCCGTAATATTTCTTGGTAATACACACGATATTCAAACACAAAATCGAAACTAAATCACTTTAATGTAGAAAAATGCTGCATATTATGAAACTTAAAGTACCCAGAAAAAATGTCTAGAAATACTAAAATTAAGTTACTTGGTAGCGACGAAAGCGTGAAATTCACTCCAAAAATTGATGTTGACATTAATGATAGTTTCGCAAAAGCAATGTTATGATTAATTACACAGGTCTACAAAAAAGTAGTGTGTACTGGGTGTCGGACTTAGATTTTCAGGCGTATTTATTTTCGTTGAACATGAATCTGTCAAACAGCAAAAA
>JAHBCN010024919.1:0-11549 GCA_019359885.1 Listronotus oregonensis | reverse complement strand
TATATTAGTTTTTTACCTTATGAACGGTTTCGGATATATCGATCTTTGTCGCACTATCGAGCCACCTTGTATATGCAGAATGTACTTAAAGTATTTGTACAAACTTTGTACGGCAAATGTTTGACTAATTTGAACATAGAAAGTTTATTTGAACTGAAAAGCTTCCTAAATACCTTTTTTTGTATTAGAAACCAATGTTTACATATCAGAATCATTTTCATGGAAATTTCACATCTGGTTGAAATTAAAAGTTTTTTTCTGTCCTCAGAGTACTCAGTATTGTAATTTTATATGCTTCTTCAAAGAAAATTTAAATATTTCCTATTACTAAAATTAAGCGCTATAAATAAATAAACCACTACATTTAAAATATCCTTTTTAATCAAATAATTTAAATGTACATGTTAGGTTAAAATTGGTACCTATATTTTAAAATTTTAAAGCAAAAAATATAGTCTCCATCTTTATTTATTTGTAAGTATTAAAAATATATATATTTTAATTTAAGATTGCTTAGTTTAAATTATTATACAAAAACCAGAAGACTCTTGAAAAGAAAACCCAAAAAGACCAAGACCAAAAGACCTTTTTTTGGGCTTGCAAGACCAAGACCAAGACCAGACTTGAAGACCAAGACCAAGCCCCTACCCCGGGGTCTTGGTTTTTTTAAAAATTTCTTTGGTTTTTTATTTTTTATAAAAAAATTTTGGGGTTTAAAACAAAAAAAACCTAAAATTTTTTTTTTAAAGTTTTTTGGTTTTTTAAAAATTTTTTTTTTAAAAATTAAAGGTTTTTTTTGGGAGTAATTTTAAAAAAGTGATAGCAATAACTGTCTAATAATATGGTTTAACTACGCCGAGAATGGTTTCTGTCGGATTTAAGTTTTATTTGGGGCTCTTAAAAATTTAAAGGGGTTTTTGGGAGGCTCACGTTTTAAGGGAAATCAATATATTTTAAATTCTAAAAACGACAGAGAAAGTGAGATAAAAATTTTCTCTCCATATTTTAAATTTTTTTGCTCGGGGGGTGGGAAATTGGTAAAAAAAGTCTCTGAAAGTCGTACGAAACGCGAAAAACGACGGGCGAAGCAGAGTTGAGAAGCAGTAGTGGGGAAGGAAGGGAGAAATGATTTTAAATTTGGGGAAATCTGTAATTTACCGTTAAATGATTTTGAAAGGTCATAATTTAAGAAAAAAATTTTTGCATTTTCTTAAGAAACTGTTTAAAATACAAACTGTTGGAAAGAAATAGTGGATCCTACGAAGGGGGTTTTTTGAACCCTTTTTCCCCCCCAAGCATAAAATTATTTTATAAAATCGTTTTTTTTTTAAGGTGTTTTGAGCCACTGAATTTAAATATAATATTATAAATTGTAGTTTAGAGCTTGATGGTTTAAAAACCCCCTTTTTTCCCTCTCAACTAAAATACTTTTCCCCTTAAAAAAAGTTTTCCTCATTTTTAATGGTATATACATATAGGTTTTTTACTGAATTTAAATATATATTAGAAATTATATTTGACGGCTTAAAACCCATACACCCTAAAAAATACGTTTTCCAAAAAAATTTTTTTTTCCATATTTTTAAGGGTACATATGGGTTCTTTGGGCCATTGAATTTAATATTTTTAAAATTACATTTGAGAGCTTAGAAGGGCTAAATTTCCCTTTTTACTCCCTACAGGGAAAAAAGAATATACTAAATTTAAATAATAATATTAGTTAAGGTTATCTTATTTTTGTATATCCCCAAGACTATTTTGTTTTAATTTGAAAATTAAAATTTCTTTAAAATTTTTATTTAAATTAAAAACACACGTTTTTTTAAATAGAAAGATTTATTTTTATGCATGAATTGAATCAAATTGTTACTATAAAGATTTAGAATGAAGATATCAGTGCTCAGCATAAGTCGAGTTTTTTAGAAATAAATATATGATTTTGTTATATTGAAGATTCTACCAATCTAAAAAGGGAATTTCGAAAATGTTAGTATTTTTAAAAAAAAAACAAACCTAAAAACAAAATTACGTTTTTTTAATTTTTTAAAATAAAATTTTGGTTAACAAATTGGATGTATCCATATTTGGAAACCTGGAATAAGAAGTGGTAAAAAGGGAAATGTTAAAATATTAACTATTTAATTTAATAATTTTTAAAATGTTCGTTTAATAGCACATTTTTTGAACTAAAATATGTACAGGGGGGTAAAAATTGGGGTGTATCCATGGGGTTTGGGAAACCCTGAATGAAGTCCCGGGTTAATAGGAAAGTTGCGCATTTACTTGCCCAACAAAAAAACCCTTTAAAATTTGTCAGTTTTCCGAAAAATTCCCAAAAAAACCAAAATTTTTTTAAAAATGTATTTTATTTTTTTTTTAATATTTATTAAACCCATTTTAAAAAAAAATTACATATTACATAGCCAATTTTTAAAATTTAGTGTTTTGGGTTTCACAAATTTGTTTTTTACGACCATCATCAACTTTTTTTTTTCGTGTACGCCGTATAGGGCCCCTTTTACCTATTACTTCTTGAGCTAAGTACCGAACCACAAATCTGATATGCAAGTGTGATACACGTTGAATAGGTCATTAATAAGAAACTAAAAATAAAAAATCCAAATATGGCGTCCACAAGAAAAAATAAAGTTTATGATGGTCGTATAAAATTAAACGTTGAATGGCAAATCCAAAAACACTAATAAACGGAAATAAAGTGGTATGTAAATGTGTTATTAAATTTTAAAATCCCATTAATAAAAAGGTATCTTTTATGGTTTAAGTTTATGCATCCCTGAATTTGTTACACCCTGTATAATACGTTTAAGAGAAGCTGCTGCACTAATAACTGAACACATTCTTTTTAAATATCCGTATTCACCCAAATTTTTAGTAAAATAATGTTGTATATGACCTCAACACTGTTGACCAAACAACTTTTAAAATTGGAAATACTAAAAAATATGGTTATTTTTCAAAAATGAGAAAATCCATTATTACGTTTAGCTAACATTAATATGGGTATACAATTTTTTAAAATTTTTTCGCTGTGTTAAAAAAGTCCATTATAATTATAACAGGTTTCGCTGACAACTACAAAAAAACAACAGGTAAAAAATCTTGCTGAAGCTTTTTAAAAATCTGTTAAATAACAAAATATAATTTTCATTATAGAAGAATTAACTTTAAGTTCTACTTTCTTGGAAAAAGAAACAGTCTTGTTCTCAACTTCATAACGAAATAAAAATCAATTCAGCTATTTTTCTTTGAAGAGCCATTCGAGGCCCAACCAACGGGATTTGTTCTTTAAGAAGGCCTTCTGACCAACTCTGGCAACCGGTCTTCCTCTATGACATTTTCTAAAAAAATAAAATAAACATTTTAAATGCTAAAATTGAAATATTAAGCAACACATTTTTCTGTAATAAGTAAATAGGTGGGTACATCAGATTTCTATACCAACATACAGATAAATAAAAATAAAATATAAATAAAATGCATGTTAAAATTTAATTTAAAAGTAAATTAACTCCTATACTTATACAGGGCGACAAACTACAAGTACAAAGTGTTTCAAATATAATTAATTCAAAAAACTGTCTCTCAAATCGTATACTAGGTTTTACTAGGTACTCCTAAACATTTAACTAAAAAGGTTAAGATACTCAGGCTTATACAATATAAAGAAAGCGAGATACATAATATGTATTATTATTATAAATTTTATTTGTATGAATTTTTTTCAACTAGGTGCAGTTTGGGGTACCACAGGCTACAGGGTGTCAAAGTTTTAAAATAATATACTTAACTAAAAGCAGTTTGCTTAGAATAGCTTTAGTCAATTTCTTACCATGTTCACACCTGGCAAGTTTTAAAAAATGTAACGCGCGCAATGCCTTTCAATTCCATTTAAGATTTTTTGAATAGTTAAATAAGAAATTTTATTTTAAAAATAATGCCTAAAAATATACAATTTATTAGACATGTAGGTAGGTATATGTATATATTGTTTGTTAGGTATACTGAATTTTATCACACTCTGTACTCATATTCTGTAGCCTGTAACAATATTAATGGATTTATACAATGTACTTAGTAGTGTTTTTAATCAGTTAATATCTAACATTTTATATAAACATGTTTAGTTACGAAACAAAAGCGTATGTCTATAGGTAAGTTTATTTAAATAAAATGCCTGTTGGTGACAATTGAATCTATCGACCCTTGGTTTTTTGGACAACAGTTTTATAAAATAATGGTGTAAATACTTACCTTTGAAGGCTTGGATAACACTATCACATCCCCACTGTTGTAAAATGTCTTCAACTCCCATTATTTAATCGTACAAACACCCAAAACAAAAACACGTGCAACGAGACGAGAACAGTCCGATTAAATTTCGCTATACCCTTCACCTTGATCTATAATCACACAAATGACCGGGCCAACTGAGCACCGCCAGTTTCCGGTGCCAATCGGGGTACATCGTAGGTGGACTTTCTAGAAATGAAAATTTCCGAATTTCAAAAATTTTATATTTAGATTATATTGCAAATATATTCTCAAATTGAGCAATCCAAATGTTTCAAATTGAACATACAGGACGCGTTCTTTAAATGATATGTCATTTTAATTGTAAATGACCAGTCTTTATTTTAAAAGTAACTGAAATTCAAAGTAAAATTATATGTTATTTTAAACTGAAGAACAAAGAAGTTCAAACCAAAATCATGAAAGTCTTAGCTTTAGACTGTATTTTTAAAGTGAAAATATATTCTGAGGATATGAAATAATTTTATTAATCATTTTGAAATATTTCTTTTAAGGTGGCTTTCTTCAAATAAGAATCGATAATCTCAATTTAAATAAATATAAATAAAAATATCTAAATACTCTATTTGATAATATGTTTTTTTCTGTGTACACCCCCAAAACATACTTTTTGCTAAAAAAAGTTTTTACCATTAAAACCTGTATGTAACAATAAAAATGGGGAAAAACTTCTTTTTTACAAAATGTGTGTTTAGGGTGCCTGTTTAGCCCTTCTAACCTAAGTATAATTTTTAATGTCATATTTGAATTCAGTGGCCTAAAAAACCTATAAAAAAACGTTTTTTGGAATAGTTCTATGTTTGGGGGGTAAAATGGTAAAAATGGTTTAAAAAAACTTTTCGTAGGATCCACTATTTCTTTCCGACAGTTTGTAGTTGATCTGTTTCTAAAGAATATGCAAAAGGTTTCATCTTGATTTATAACCTTACAAAATCATTTAACGGTAAATTACACATTTACCCGGACTAATATGAATTTCCTCTCCGTTGCCTCGCTCCCCCACTACCTATAATTTACTCTGCTTCGCTCGCCGTTTTTAGCATTTTGCACGACTTTTAGAGACTTTTTCACCGATTTCCCATTCCTTAAAATATACTGATCCTCCTTAAAACGGTGAGCCTCGTAAAAAAAGCCCTGAAATTTTTGATGAACCCTAAATCAAAAGCTATAAATCCGACAGAAACATTCTCTGGTGAGTAATACATATTACTACTAAATTTAAAACCGATCAGAGTTATAATTTTTGAAAAAAAGTCAATTTTTGGAGTTTTTCTGGATTTTCTCATCGGAAAAAGCTCTATAAAAACCATTTTGTAGATTTTTTAAATTCTTTAAATTAGTCTCATTAACACCATCGTGATATCTCTAATAGTTTTGAGTTATACGAGAAAACTAAAAAATTAAAGTAAATTAAGAAATACCGTTGGCTTTTTGCCACCATAAATAAATCATAGCATTAAGCCCCATTGTGAAGGTCCGACCTTATCAAGGGGCCAAAAAGGGACAGGGTCGGCTTGAGAATGAGATTAAATAAATTTTAAATGAAACTTATTAATTGAATAAAGAATAATTTTATTGGCAAAGGGTTAATAAGTATCGAAAAACGATAAAATTTAAGCTAGACACATAAATAAAACTAATATTAGAATAGAGCATAATATAAAATACAAAGATTTGCTAATTTATTCTAACTTACTCTAAATTAAGTTCGGTTTCACTATCACTATCATTGTCTAAACTTATTATTAATGGCCGAACATTAGTATTCATCAGACACGTAAGAATTTTCCACCTTTATAACATGCTGTATGAAGTATTTCCAACTATCAAGCGTATATCATTTACAACACTTTTTATTAATTTCACTACAGATGTATTTAATGTTGGGAAGCATTATTTTGCAGACATTCGATTTTAATTGATGCCATATATATTAATCGGGTTAAAAACACAATAGTACGGAGGTAGACGCAACACTGTATGTGTTGCGTCTACCTGCTGGTTATCAAACACATATTCTTTATTTATTTTAAAAGCTTTTAATACTTCTAAGAGGTCTCGCTCTGTGTAAGTCTCTTCAAAATATATATTATTATCTAACATAAAATTTTAATTTCTGCTTTAGTACTATTGGAGCTAGCAACTTGACTATTTGACGACTGTGATAACTACTTTCCACTAAAAATAACACTATTTTTAGGAATATTTTAAAGCCGGTACTCAAACCAATTCTTAAACAGTTAGTGTCAGTGTCTTGGTGGTAATCAGGAAAATCTGCTATATTTTTTAGCTAACAGCAGCAGACAGTTCGGAACGAAGCCATTTTCTGAGCCTGCATGTATTATTGTTATCCTCTTGCCTTTATTTGAGGTGCTTTGGTGTTACAATTTCTTAAGGAGTCACTCCAACCTTTTTGTGCAGTATCGTGAGTGTCGAACCATGTTCCGTAAACGTTGAGATTCCATTATTGCTTGACGTTTATTAATTGTCTTATACTTAAACCCATTTTTAAGTAAAATGTTCTTTAAGCTAGATACCTACAAGAAATATTTGTTTCGTCTTTAATGAGTCTTTTTCTTAGGAAACCAAAGTAGGTATTGTTTGTCCTTCATACATTTCATAATTTTCTTCTTAATAGATCCAAATCACTTTCATCCCACATTTCAAGGAGCCGAGTCACTTCGCTTTTTCCTGGAAGTTATGGGTTTTCGTATTATATCTCTAACTGTAGACAGGTGTTTGTCAAAGCACACGTCTCGGCTACATCATCGCCAGAGCTAAAATCTCTTGATAGCAAAGACTGGTATACATTTTCGATTATTTCTTTAATCGGAACTTAAATGCTTTCTTGTAAATGTTACGAATGGCCCACTATCAGAATCGGCCCATGGCTGCCACATTTTGCAGCTATATATGTCACGAAAAAATCACTTGCTTAAATCACTTGCTTATAGCACAAATAGTAATGTAAGTTAACTCGTAAACAGCTTAATAAGAACTGAAATTATATCACTCATTTCTCTTATATTAGACCCTAGGAAATAACCGCTCTTTGCTTTTTTAATAAAAAATTCATTTTTTTTGGGTTCAAAAAAAACCATCCCCAAATCCCCATTTAAAACTTGGCATAAAGGGTAATTAAATTTCACAGGTTTTTGGGTCTTTGGGAATTTTTAAAAAAACAAAGGGGTTATTAAAGGAAAATTAAACCCGACTTGGAAACCCAAAAAAAAACTTTAATTAGGACTTTATATTATATTTAGATATTTGGGCAGTGCAGGTAAATTAAATTTCAAATTCCGGCTCTGAGTTTTTTGGGTTTGTTTATGACCCAAAAATAATTTTAATTTTTTTGCCGTCAAAACTCCCCGAAAAAATCTCTGCAAAACACCTTTTTTTAAGTTTTTTAAAGTTTAAACAAATACTGTAAACATATTCGCTGGGGCTAAAACCAAAAGGTTTTTTTTTTTCTATTTTTAAAAAAATTTTTTTAAAAAATTTTCAAAAAAGTCTCTATTGAAATTTGGGCCCATCTATGATTTTTGAAAAAACAATGTTTTATTTAAATTTTGTTTCTCAGGACCTATACCTAAAATCCAAAATTTCTGGTGGCTCATTTTTAAAACCGGCCACCCAACCAACGAAGCGGCTGAATAAATCTAACCTAGTAAATGATTTTAAGCCCTGTCCTCTTTTCCGCTCAAATAACTGTTTAACCCCAAAAAGTTTCATGCCACGTTGTCATAATTCCAAAAAAGGCCAAATGTTTAAAAATTTTTTATCAAAAGACAATAAAAATGGAACACATTCCTTACTTTACAACTTGAAGAGACTTGAAAAAAAACGTATCGACAGGGTTTTCGTGCTGTTCGATGATTTTATTTAGTTATTATTGATTATGGACATATTTTGTAAGTTTAAATTTTAATTGCTATACAGGGTATTTTCAAAATATTATAAATTTCTAAAATTTAAAAGTATAAAAAGATATTTTTTGGGCCAATTTTATGGTAGTTTATTTATTTAGTTATAAATTGTATATAAAGTTTTTAGTGTTTTTAAAAGTGCTTTTAATTCTGTAAACTATGAATATTACCAAACCCTTTTAAACAGTTATTCCGTCAAAAAAAAAAACTCAGTTAACGTTAAAAGAACGAATAATGGTTAAAAATGTTTACCATGGGATTCGGGAAGGAAATCCAGAACAAAAACCCCCTTTGGATGCTGCAGAATATTTGCAACTTTAACAAAAGTTTTTTCGCGTACGGTATTCAGAGTTTTAAAAGGCAAGAAAACAATATTAGTAATTATTCGGATACTGGAAAATGCGTTTTTTTCGCTATTTTTTACACTCTTTACTTTTCGATTGTTAAACATGAATCAGAAGCTGTTTTGGTCGCCTTTTATAGTATTTAAAAAAAAAAAAAAAATTAAATTTTTTAAATTCCCATTTTACGACATAAAACTCATACTTTTTTTAATATTTAAAAAAAATCACTTAAAAAGTAAAAAAAACCTTTAATTTTCAATAAAAAGAAAATTAAAAACGTTTACGTCAAATTTTAAACCCAAATTTAAAAATTTGACTTGTTACCAAGTTGTAATAGTTTTCTTTATGACATTTTTATAAGGTATGCGAACCTTGCTTCGCTCGACCCGCAATTTTGATCAAAAAATATTCTCGATATGGAAATCCTAAATATGGAACACGAAAGACCCGAAATAGTTATTGGATTCTACAAGCTGATGATCCCCAGATTGGCCCTTATATAGTGGTATTTCTGATGAAGCAATGCGTGTGAATATCGTATTTAATATTGAAATGCAAGATCGGTGGTGAATTGGCAAGTCGGTGTAATTGGTTGTCTATCGTTCTGCTTTTACATATTTTTTAATTTATGTTAAGACTAAAATTTTATTTTTTTTTTCATGTAGCAAAATAAAATCAGAGAAGGTAAAATTAAAGTAAAAAATTTTTTTTTTTTTTTGGAAAAACGTTGAAAAATCGCCCAAAAAAAAACTCAAATTTGTGTTCTGTGACCTCAAGATAGGAGGTGTGCAAAAAAGCATTTTTAATTAATCCGAATAATACCAAAATAATATAGGCTTGTTACTAATTTAAAGGGTTGAAAAAAATGTGAGAAAATAACTTTTGCTTGTAAAAAATATTTTCATGTTTTGATGAAATTTTATCATTTATTTTCTAAAATGCATACGCCACTGGAATTGATTCCCCTGACCCCACACAACCCGGGGCACTCTAAAAGCGAGCGATGCGTCATTGACGAAATTTTGGACTTGAAGTATGAAAACAACATATTTTGGGTAAAAATAACATTTTTGGGTGTGTTTTCTTATTTAAAGATAGGCAGAGGTTTTGAAATTCTTTTTTTTTTTATTTCCGAAAATCAATGGACGCTGATTAAAAATCTTAGTTAAAATTTGGAAATTTTAAACGGAATATTTAAAATGGCGGATCTTGGCATTTATAAGCCTATTTGCCTATATTCGAATATAAGGGCTAGGGCAAAATTTAAAATTAATCATCTTAGGGCAAAATTTGTAAATTTGAAATTGTATTCTAAAACCAATTTTTGGTTTGAAATAGAAATATAAGGAATCGATTCCTTTTGGAATATGACCTCAAAAAGATATCGATTTCGGATTATTTTAAAATTATATAACGAATCCGGATTACGGATTCTATTTTTAAAAAGTAATCGGTTCCAGTCTTCGGATCCTTAAAAAGAAATCGAATCCTGGATTCGATTTCAAAAGGATTCGATTCCTACCCAGCTCTGTTTCCTATATTGTAAAAAATAAAAACGTTTTTTTATAATACATAAATCCAATTTAATATGATAAACACATCCTGCCTGATTTTTGTTTAGGTACGAATAAAATTATTATCAGAAGAAATTTAAATGCTGCTAGCAAAGAAAATAATTTTTCGGGTTAATCTGCAATTTATAGTAGTCAATTGACTATGTTAGCATCAGTCTCTCTGTGGGGGGCCCAAATAATTTTTTTTTTTTAAAAGAAGCCCAATCAAAAATTTAAAGTAAAAACTCTGTCCAATAATAAAATTAAACCAGCAAAAGTCATAAATTAAACGTAATTTTACAATTTAAAAATCAAGAGTACCTGTTATGACTAATTGCCATGCAGTTAAAATCATTGTTTCACTAACGAATGTGCAGTCTTTTATCCACGGGAGATCACAACGCTTAAATTATAGTTCATTAGTATTTGGAGGAGGAACAATAAAGGAGAGTTATTTAATAAAGGCATTTTTAGATAACATAGTTTGTATGTCTGGTTCACATACCGTATGTGTTTCAAAGAATGGTTTAATAACCTTGAAACCAATAGTTTCAATAAATATGATTCCTATATTTTTTCCTGCTAATTTTTTAATTAAATGTAATGCAACAAAAAAACTATTAATTTATGTCTAATAAAAAACTAAAAAAACACGCTTTAATAACAAATCAAACTAAACAGTAGAAAATAATTGAATAAAGTAGGTAAAAACAATTTTTGTGTTACACTAATAGAAAGTAAAATAATTAATTAATTTGGAATACGATAAAAAATAAACATTAGGTGATAAACAAAGCAAGAGCCTCGATTTTTAGTATATCTTATATATGACAATAAATTTATTATGGCCAACGGATCATAACCAAATTCCATATGGAAAAGGAAAACCCCATAGAAAACCCAACATGAAAGTCAGTAAAAAATCCTTTTCCCAAAAATATTTATTTTGTTGTCAGTAGCCTAAATTCTTGTAGGAAGCGTTTTGTGCTAAATTTTCAATTTATTCAGACTTCTTAAAATCGGTAAAAATTAAGTAAAAAAATTCCGTTATATAGATACATAGATACATACTGGAAAAGTCAATTAGTGGAGTAAAATTTGGAAGGAAAAAACGCTTAGTTATCGAGAAAAAAAACCGGCGTAGAACCAGACCAGACTTAGTGGGATTCTTTAATAAGGTAATTGTGTACACGAAATCGCTTTTTACGACATTTTTTTTTTGGTCGAGAACTTTTTTTTTGAAAAAAACCCAAAAAAAAAAAGGTTTTCAATAAAAACCCTTTTTTTTAAATTCCCCCGCTATATCTCTAATAATATTCAATTTTTATCGGTTTATTTTTTTTTTTATTAAAGTAGACACAATAGCGCTTCGAACAACGTCGACTTGAAGCTGA
>JAHBCN010024918.1:0-11604 GCA_019359885.1 Listronotus oregonensis | reverse complement strand
ATTATGAAAAATATTAACCATGGCACTAATGAGAATTTTAAAACTAGATTTTATTTCTATGATAAATAACATGTTTAATTTTGTTCTATCAGTAAAGTTAATTTTTGTTTTATCGTATTGTTTTCAAAGATAATATCTATTTTAAATGACAATAAAATGAACCAGAAATGAGAAATGCATTGCATCAAAGTAAAAGTGGTGAAAACACATAAAAACTAATCTAAATATTATAAGGGAGCAAAAAAAATCCATAAATTTTAATTTTTTATATTATTAAAATTTCGTTAAAAGAATTTAAAATACTCCAAAAGGATTTTTTTTGAAAATTTATGTCGTAATATTATAAATAGCATATCAGTCTGTTGTGAAAATTACATTCATTATATAGCCCCACAAAAGTGTTCGGACTTGTGGGTCGGACATTATTTCCCGACGCTGAATCAGATTCCGAGACTAAAAATGACTTCTATAAGGCCTGAAAGATAGATTCCGGGATGAGGCATTCTCAAGCCACAGCCGGATTTGTGGTCGAAAAGTTTATGGCCAACTGGAATTCTCCGTTTGGGACCGAAAAAATGACCCTTTAGGGGCCGAAAAACAGTGTTCCGGACGCTGCAATCGCAACAGTGGTTATTTTATGAACTTTTAAATTTTGAAACTCAGACTATGTTTGAAAAGTTTATGGCTAATTGAAATTCCCCGTTTGGGACCGGGAAAATGCTCCCTAGGGGCCGAAATATCCTGTTTCGGGGGCCCCAATCGCAACAGTGGTATTTTTATTTAACTTTTAAATTATGAAATCCAGAATGTGCTTGAAAAATTTATGGCCAACTGAAACTCCTCGTTTGGGACCGGTAAAATGATCCTAAAAGGACCGGAAAATCTTGTTGCGGCGCCGCAATCGCAACAGTGGTATTTTTATGTACTTTTAAATTCTGGAACTCAGGCTGAAATCTTAATCTACCTAAATCTACCTCTGTGTCTTATTAAAGATCCTCGTATACTTCACTGCATGCATTTACTTCCATATGAGGAGATACTGTCGGGGACTCTATACTGTATCGTTTATACTTTATAGCGTTCTGAAGTACCGTAAAAACCATCACTGTGGAGTAATCCTTGAATTGATGCGTGTACCTAGCAGAATGTAACCTTTACGACCTTAAACCTATTTGCAGAGTAAAAGAACATATTGAAATCACTCAATTTCTCAACCCCGTCAAGGGTATTTTTCATGGGAACACCACTGTTGCGATTGCGGGGACCGAAACACGATTTTCCTGCCCCCAACGGGTCATTTCCCGGTCCCAAACTGGGGTCCAGATTTGAATAGTACATGAAAATACCACTGTTGCGATTGCGGCGTCCGAAACATGATTTTCCGGCCCCTAAGGAGTCATTTTTCCGGTCCCAAACGGGAAATTTCAGTTGGCCATAACCTTCTTGAGCACAGTCTAAATTCCATAACACGACTTTTCTGTCCCTAGGGGGTCGTTTCTCGGTCTCAAACGGGGAATTCCAGTTGGCCATAAACTTCTCGACCACAAATCCTACTTTGGCTTGAGAATGCACCTTCGTCAACGCCTTGTCCCGGAATCCATCTTTCATGACCTATAGAGGTCAGTTTTGGCCCCTGGGGCCAATTCCAGACGTGAAGGGCCATTTTTTGGGATCGGAATCAGTGTTGAAAAATACATGGGAATACATATGTCAGACCCACAAGTTCCAACACTTTTTTTTGTGGGGCTGTGTTATTTTAAAAAATTAGAGGGTAGTGAGTCCATCAATTTTAAGTTTTCCTAAAATACATTAGCACCAAGCAATGGTGCATGTGTTTGTGAATGAAAGAGTATGAGTTTCAGTAACACCACAACATTCATTTGATAAAGCTGAAAGAGTGACCATCATAACAGATATACGTCATTTTAAAAGGAAACTGAAGATCCACAAAACTTAGGTAAAAGGCTATTAGAGAGCACATCATACCAGACTCGATGAAAGCATTTAGGTTAATAAGTGATCTTGGATTTCCTGAGGAACACAAAAAACTTGGCCAAATCTCTACTGTTATAAAATTTTCTATGTCTTTCCCACAGTACGCCTTTAAGCGTGCAAGACTTTTTTTGAAATGCGGAACAAAAAGATAATTTGAAGGCCAATAAATTGGTTTGGTACTTAAAAATAAGTAACCAGATTCTTAAATATATTGAGTATAAACAAATAAACACAGTTAGGCACCTTTTGCAGGACCCAAGCTGCTTTCCCCTTCCCAGTTCATAAACATTTAAATTACTAATAAACTGACCATAACCTTTAAATCTTATGATACCGTTAGGACTTCTAAAAAAATCATGATTTGTTTAAATCGAAAACTTTATTGTCCAAACCTCTAAATTATTTATGTTTGTCTATGTCGGAACCGATACTGAAATTACCGCCTGTTCCATTTCTTATCTAAATTCAGCACTTAAAACAAAGACAAAACACATAATTTTTCATTTGTAGCTTCGGCAGTTAAAAAAAAATCATACAAAACAACAAACAAGGCAAGATAAATGAATATAAAAAAGTAATGACCGTGCAAAAGCTTTTTATAACTTGTAATTACACTTCACATAAATACACCTAATTAATTAAACATGTTTGTAATAAAATCATCTATAATACAGATGATAATGAAGTACACTAGCCGACACAAACTATATTTCATTCAAATTTGATTGTAATTTTGGTTTTAAACATAAAATATCTTTGCACCCAATTTTACGAAATCAATAAAAATTAGCTTAAGAAACTTTGGAAGTACATTTATACAAGATGTTCGGAAAATACGTGTACAACGTTTGATGACAGACTCCGGTCGTCAAAATAAGTCGATTTGAGTGAACTTACCTATATCCAAAATTGCTTTAGTTAGCCTGCACAGGTTGTCAAAGATTAAAAAAAGGTTTTTCTAAATTTTTCAAAAACGTGTCAGTCGATTTCAATAATTTTTGATTATGAGTCTTGGCTATAAAATGGCGTTTGCTGTTGGCATAATTATCGACTGTACTTAACCTAAATTATTATAAATGTGACGTGATATGTAGTTATATCTTCTGATTTTTTATGTCATTTGATTACATCATATTGACAAATTAGATGCTCTTTTTAGTAAAACAACATTGGTTATGGTTATGCTAGAAAAAAATCATTTTTAATTACGTACTCGGACAATATATTTTATTTATATTTAAAAGAACTTGATAAAAACAAAACAATAATAAAGCAAATATGCAATATGACCACCGTTTTGTGAAATACACCTATTTACATATCTTAAAAAATTAACTTGAACTTTATTTAATGTCTCGGAATTATTAAGATGGTTGCTTGCATTTAAAATTCGTTGCTATAATTCTTCGCGCGTGTTTACAGAAGTCTTATAAATTTTGGTTTTAAGAGCACCTTCCAAAAAGAAATCACACATATGCAGATATTGTATTTCACGGCACTTTTTAGACAACGCGGTAATGTTACCCTTACACAACTACCTACCAGAGGATTGAAAGTCTAACACTATTACTCCTTTAAAGCTTTTAAAGATTTTACCTCTTCGTAACGATATTAAAAACGCGTTAAAACCAATTCCAATCTTCCTTTTTGAGCCTCTTGTAAAACTTGTTCTGTGGTAACTTCCCTCTCCATGTTTTTTTAGGCTTTTCTTTTACCTTTTTTAGAATAACTTTCTAACCCTGAAGCTTTTCGCAAAATAAGCTACTTTGTTTTTGTACTGTCTCTAAGGACACTACACTTAGTGGTAGAGAAAATCTGATTATAAATAAATAGTGAAAAATATGTTTCGGTTAAAAGTAAACACAACAACTAAAAGATCAAGATTTAAGTACAGAGTCGGCCAAAAAGGACTGAACAGGACCATATTTGTGGCATTTCATCTCGTGTATTATGTTTTGCAGAATTCTAATAACACTTATGGAGATTCAATAAAATAAACAATAGATATTTAACATAAAATTAACATTTTCTTATTGACACAGCATATTTATTGGTTCATTTTTGAAAGCGACCCATTTCTTCGTATTTTCTAATAAAAAGAATGTTATCCTTATTTATAGGAACAACAGAATTAATTTAATTAGTATGAGTAATTGGTGACTTAAACTGAAGAATAAAGTAAGTTTACAATAAATACATTAAATGCTTAAACAGAAAAAGTCAATATTCTGTGAAGGTTCCACGTTTATTACTACTTTTCTAGAAGCCCGAATTTCGGGCAATTTAAGACGGTCGATAAAAAAAATAATATTTTGGCCATTCATTTTTTATCATTTATTTATATATTTTAGGAATTTACAAAAAAAAAATTAAAAGAAAAAACATATTTTACAAAGTTACACGCTGTTGAAGCAGGGGGGAAAAAGAGAATCAATCTTGTCACAATTCCTTCTCTTCTGGTCATCTAAAAAATAAAAAATGGTAGATTCTTTATTTTGTGGCAAGAACCAGAAAAAAAAAACGTTTTCTCGCAAAATGACGGTTTCACCAAAAAAAGGTAGGTGTTTTTCAGTTACTTTTTAGCTTTTGCAGATTTTTAAAATTAATAAAAACTGAATATTTCTATTTTTTGTTAGTTCCTGCCGGAGAGGGATAAATAAAGAAAATTCATGATAACTTTTAAGAAAATCGGTCAATTAGGACTTGAGATTTTGTGACAAACCTTTCAAAAAAAGTAGTTTCGAAAAAAACGTTTAAAGTTTTAAGTTAAGGTTCATGTAGTCGAAACTCAGATTCCAGCTTCGTTGCGCCGAACAACAACTTTAGCTATAACTTTTAAAATAATTTAAATTTTGAAAAATCATTTTAAGGAGATATTTTTAAATGTCTAAACTATCAAAATATAAAAAAGCCGATTTTTTCTAGACTAGAATACCCCCTTAAAACTAATTAGGAAAAATAGGATGGTTTTAAAAACAAACCAAAAAATAAGGTGTCCGATTAAAAAAATAATTATGTTATATTGTATATTTTTTTGTTTCAACCCAAATCATTTCCTTGAGTATTATTTTAGAATCCACAGTAGAAAAACAGAAAATGGCTATTTTACCTTTTTTTTACAACAAGAAAAGTCACAAATATAGCCCTGTTTAGTCTTTGTTGAATGAAAAAATATACAGAATTTTCTGTTAGCTAAAAATCGACCAAATGATTTACACTTTTGGTTTGTAAGTGTAAACTAGACATCGAAACATCAAAACATATACCGAAAACTCCATAATTAATGGTTCAACCAAAAGACAAAAGAAAAATCGCTATTAGTACTAATATTGTTTCTGTCGGAGTTGTTTTATTCTTGTCTAAAACTAATAACATATATTAATATTAAAGTTGGAACCCATAAACATCGAGCAAAGACTCTGCGGTGTGTTAAATAACATTTTTTTCTCATTTCGCTGTTTTACGTTTAATTTTATTTTACTGGAAAATAAAATAGGTTTCGGATTGGTTTTTCTGTAAAACTGCTTTTTTACGTACAAGTTACAGAATATTATGACGGGTTTTTTACTTTATGTTCAAAAGCTCAAAATTCAGGGCTACTTCTGTGGTAGTTGTAATCAGTGGCGGTTCTGGGATTTTTAATTTTTTTTTGTTTAAAATGTGAGACATGGAACCCACACCAAATATATAAACTTGGGAAAAAAACTTAATTTTTTTTTGAAGCCTCCCGCCCCACAATGATCTGGGGCTCAGGGCCGTAACAAGGGGGGGGGCGAGGCAGGGCACCGCCCTGCCTGAAACAACATTCGCCTTTCCTGACAAAAAAACGAAAATTAAAAGAAAAGCGAAAAATAAAAACTATAGTTTTAAACAAATTTACCCAAATGGTATAAAAAGAACCATTTCTGGTTATTTTTATATAAATTTATACATCATAAAATGTTCATTCATTCCTTTTTAGCGCTTGTGTTGAAATTTCTCTAAAAATTTATTATTGTAAATTTTGACATAGTACCCAACTGTAAGAAATATGATATTCTAGGGTTGGTCCAAAATTAGAATTAAATGAAAGCGTGTCAAAAAGAAGATAAATATACGAAAGCTTTTTTGGTCTATTTAAATCCGTTCAAAAGTTGAAAAATTTCGATGTGATGATCTATAATTTTTTAAAAACAGTTGAATTTGGGTATATACAAAATATAGGTACTATTTTACTTATTATAAAAAGATTCCTAGAGGTAGTAACATTTCAAGCGTCTAATAAATAGAAGAAAGTTTTTTTGCGAAAAAACCGCAATTAGACGAAAGCGCTGCAGGCAGCAATGTTGGTAATAGTAGCAATACAGGAACAATGGCATTAAAAATAAAAGTACAGTAATTACTAAAACTTTATCGAATACAAGTGAAATGCAAGACGATTTACCATTTATTGGAGAACCAATTCAACTAAAAAACTTTCCAAAACAAAAATATAATCGATCTTTTCATGCGGAACGGTACACAAAAGTTAAGTGGCTGAAATATTCCACAAAACTGAATGTTGCGTTTGGTTATGCTCGCAGACAATTTGAACCAAACTCTAATGAGAAAAGAACTTATACATTTACAGGTTACAAAAATTAAAAAAATGCAATGGATCCTAAAAATGGGGTTCCTAAGCACGAGAACACCGATGTACATGTTTATTCCATGAGCATGTGGCATCAGAGCTTCAGCGCCAGTCGACAGATACATCCGTTTCCTCAATGATAAATAAAAACATTCTTGAAAAAAAACACACTATTACATTAAATTTATAGCAGAGGTTGTTCAGTTTCGTGCAATTAATGAACTTGCACTTAGAGGCATCCATAAAGCTGTAGAAAGCATGAAAAGAGGGCTTTTTGTAACTCTTTTGCAATACACTGTAAAGAAAGATCCTACCCTTTCTGAATGTATGCAACACAAACCGAAAAATGCAGTTTATACATCTTCAAAAATAAAAAATAAAGTTATTGAAATTTTGGCCGAAATAGTACATGAAAATATTGTAGCAAATAATAAAAGCTCTGACGTATCATGGTTAACGGTACTGGAAGATGGAACAAGGAACAAAAAAAATAGAGAAAACGTTTCAATTCGGATTCGCTATGTTAAAGAAGGAAAAATATTTGATATCGGCCATTCATTGCCCTTAACGTATGACAATGGAACATCAAAGGACGGGTGACATGATCTTTCTGATTTTTAAAAGAAAACATCCAAAAAAATTAGATTTTTAAGTCTTTTAATGAAAGACGTCATAGAAAACTACAACTATTTTAGGTGCTAAAACAGTTGTAATAAGGTAGTTAAAATTGTTTTAAAAAATGTTTTGATTTGTTACGTTTTTTTGTATCTTTGTTAAATTTTGATATAAAATACCTTTGTATCTACTAAAATAAAAGTAATAAATTCGCCTGAAAATTTTTAGGCCCTTCCCAACATTCAATCCTTGTTACGGACCTGCTGGGGCTAGGTCATAAATGGTCAAATGCGACATCCTGATATCATCCTTAACCGATGCTCATTGCTAATTGAGCCCCTTATTGATCCCAGGGATTTGAAGCATTAAAAGTTAATTTCTAAATTAACTTTTTTTTTAAGTTACAGAGGGTGTATTTAGTATAATTTTGGTGCGTAATCACCATAAGCCTAAAGAAAAAAGTAAAACAAATTGTAAGTAAGGCAAAAACTTTTCGTGGAAGAAACTAAAAACATCTGCGTGTAGGGTGTATGTTTCCTTCCACGCGGCCGCCGCATGCGGTTAACGCACTGCTTTAGCCGCAAAGCACTCCTACTCATGTTTTTAAATGTGTCTGGTTTGTTCCGAGCGGCCGTCGTCGTATGCGTCCGCTGTCAACGACTGTGATTGATGAAGCTGTGTAGCCGCAGTCGTGTGTCGTGATATTTTGTTTTTATTGTTTTGTGTGGAACGTCCGGTGTTTTTTTTTAATTGTTAAAAATTAAAACTTTATTTTTTAAATGAGGTACTGGATTTTTTATTACGTTTTTTAAGAGCTTTTAAGATCCCAAATCCAATGGTGTTTCGCACCTATTCGAAAAAATCAGTTTAATGTTTTCCCAAGATCCTGCCAAAAATATATTGTCTGACTTTCTTTAACATATGGTTTCTTATGAAAATTGACATTATTATAAATTTTCCGAATAAGTGCAATACATTATTGGTTTTGGGAACTTAATAGCTCCTAAAATACATAATAAAAAAAAACCATGGCCTTATTTAAAAAAAAAAAAAACAGTTGATGATGGCAGCTCAAAGACGAAACGTCGGTGTATAAATCTAATAACACTATCTTGTAGAACAGAAAAAGTAGCAATGGAAATGTAAAAGTTATTTTGTTACATCCATTCAAATAAAGTCATAAAAAAATAAAAACAAAATCGCAAATAATCGTTTTTTTCCAAAAGTATGTATTTGAAATTTTTAAAGTTCTAAGGTGGCATTTTGATTAGCATCAAATTGCGCAACTTTGCCTTCATTGAACCGACCTCGTATCTCTTCAAGTTTTCGAGATCCTAATGATAAGACTCGAATTTGGGACACCCTGTACAGATTTACCTTAATACAATGGCTAATTTTTCCTCTGGGGTTATTGGATATTCAACTCGGTTGTATGGCTCGGACTTTATATCGTCTTTTATTAAGTCACGAATAAAATTAAACTGTGCTTTATTCAGTCTAAAATATTCTCTAAATTTTACTTCATCCTGTTGCAGATGTCTATTTATTAATGTAGTATAACAACCCTCATCGCGTCTTTGCTGAAATATTGGATTTATAGGGGCATTGCTATGTTTCAGGTTGGCTAATTGTAATAGTATTTCGTCATCCTCTTTTTCTTCTAACAATAAATATATTGCTAGATCATCCATCACGACTCTTACCAATGATTATTCCCTTTACACTAATAATTTTGCTATCGCGAGTTTGAGCCGCGGTCCTAAGAAACCACCTGATTAAACGGCGGCCGCATGCGTTAGTCGCATTGCGTTAGTCGTATGCGACGGCCGCGTGGAAGGAACCACACCTTTAAGGACTGGGCTTTTAAGCCGTATTGAAAAAAATGATAAGATCGTTTTGGTTTTTACATTAAATTTTTTAAATAAAACTTTATTTTAAAAGTAGTTTCTGCTTGTTTCATAGACTAGATCTTTTAAAGTTCACCTTGGTCCGGCTTGCTAGTATTATAAGTATGAAGTCTCAAGGCTTAATGAGTAAATCTAAATTATACATTTACCCGCCGTGACCCGCCCATGAGGACAACATGATAACAGAGATAAACTCTATATAACAAATGTTGTCCGGTGCGTTATTATTGCCACCAAGCATTTTCTACATTTGTTTATTTTTTAAATACGCCAATACTCATAAAAAATATCTACCTTGCCTGCCATCATTTACTTTAAAAATTTCAGAAGGCTTTTATTTACAGTTAGCTTCTTATAAACAACAAACTGAAATGAAATTTCATTCAGGTTGAAAATATTTGTCGCTCGACATATGTCATATCCTCAAGGTATTTGCACTTGCGCAGTATAAATATTAAAAAATAAATTATGTATGCAAAAAGTTAGACTAAGAAAACAACTAGCAAAAACAAAAAACAAAATTCTAAAAATTTCTTTATCAATGACAAAATGACTTATGACCGCTTTTTGACCTAGCCAGATCACTGTGCGCCCCAAGAAAAAAATCGGATTTTTAAAGCAAATCCTTCATTCATATTTTTTTCGTGATTTTGATCAAATTTTACGTCAAATTCCAAATTTTGCTAAACATCTTTATTTTCCCTAGCGTTTATGTTGCTTCTGAAATATTTGCATAGGAAAAACGTTGAGTAAAAAAATTTTATTTGGCTATTGTTTTTAGAAAAACATAGATAATTTTGCGAAATTTGGGATTTAACGATAAAATTTGATCAAATTCATAATAAAAAAAATATAAAAATTTGCTTTTGAAACTTAGATTTGTCTCTGCCCAAATAAAAATTTTCTGTATCAAAGTGTTCCCGTTTAATCCAATCTAGTATATATTTGATGTGGGAATATCTCACTTTTTGGATAGAAAAAAAAATCCTGGAACCTCCGCTGGTAGTAATTTATTTTAACCATGATAAATACTCTTGTTTATACTACAGTTTTTAGTGTAACTTTACCTTTAGATGTTCATTGCTATTAATCAGCCCCAAAAATTTTTTTTAATTATAAAATTTATTTGTTTTTTTTATAAAAACATTTAAAATTTTAGTAAATTTATATAAAATTACAAATTTACTTTTTATTTAAGTTTATCTTGATAATGGTTTTAAACCCCGAAACTAAAATTTTTGATTTTTTTTTTTTTCAATTGGAATCTCAATTGGGGGGCCCCCTACAAGGGCCCGACCGAAGCTGTCTTTATATAAAAATTTTTTTTCCCTTAAACCCAAAAAATTTTTATAAACAATAAAAAAGGGGGCAAATAACCAAAACATTTTTTAGATATATTTCAGTGATGTGATTCAATGCGAAAAAAAATGCACAAACATGGGGGTTGTGACCAAACGCAAAGATATGGAAGATTTAATTTAATAAAAAAACTGATTTAAAGTTCACAAAGTCTTTTTTTTTTTTGTCTCACAAAGGGGCAAGCCCCTTAGTTTCTCAGTGAATCCAATCGTTCCGGTCTAGCATGATAGGCATTAAAAACTTCCTTCTTGGTCTTTCCCCAAATTTACCCTTTTGGTTTTTTTCTAGTCAGTATATCAGTTATTGTGATGGTCATTTTTCCAGCTTCTAAAAAATTAATGCTTCAATCAATCCCTTTATAGTTTTTGACGATACTACGCCCCCTCTAACATTAAATTTTTTCAATCCACAATAAGCCGTTTAAAAAAAGCCTAGGTCAATGCGGATTCTCTTTTAAAACCTCTTTTCTGCGAACATTCATCCATGTCTTAGCGTTTAAAAAGCTTGTTTTTTTTTTTTCCCCCAATTTTTTTCCCAGCCCCCCCCTTTGGAAAATTGTTCCATTTGGGGAAGGCGTCTCCTACAAGACTTAGAAATCGGGACCCCTTCAAAAAAGGCTTTTCCAAAAATAATCCCTCTTAAAAAATTTTCCCCCGCCACTAAATTTTTGGGGATTTTCTTTTTGGATTTTACCCCCCGGGGTTTTTTTTCCCCCAGTTAACAAAAAACCTGTGAAAAATTTTTAAAAATTTTTTAAAAACCCCAAAACCCCTTTTCGTTTTTAAAGGGTCGCTTGGAAACCCTTTTAAAAAAATTTTTTTTTAAAAAAATTTTAATTTTAAAATTTAAAAAATAATATTTTATTTATTTAAATTAAAATAAAAAAAATAAACAGCCCCTTTTATGTAATAAATTTTGTAGGTTTTAATTTTTTAGGGAATATCATACTGACTTTAACATGGGCTTCAACTTACCAAAAATTTTTTTTGGGTTTTTCATCATGCGTTTAGTTTTTTAAATTTAATGTTGCATGACTAAAAAAAAAAAACCCTTTTTAAATTTATTTTTTTTAAATTTGGGATTTTCCCCCTTTTTTATTATCTTTTTTCTGCAAGCAAT
>JAHBCN010024917.1:0-11570 GCA_019359885.1 Listronotus oregonensis | reverse complement strand
AAAAAATCCCAAAACCCTGTATATTATGCCGTAAAATTGTTAAACTATCATATAGAAAAAAGGGGCCAACGTTTTTAAATGTTCGGTTTTGAAAAAAAGGGGTCATTATTTTTTTTCGCAATTTTTTTTTTTTTACGTTAAAACCGGAAGTGATATTTAAAATCCATTTGTATAAAAATTATTCTTTTTAAAAAAAAAACATATTTTTTTTAATTTTTTTTAACATTTATTTTCTTATTTTAAAAAAAGCAATCTAATTTTGTCATTTTACAGTGTGGAACAAAATAAATTTTTTTCTGGATTTTAAATTTTTTTTTATCTACCCTGAAATTTTAAAAACTAAATAGCTAATTAAAAAAAAAAACTTTGGGGAATATAAAGGTTATTTTCAGCTTCTATAACTTTTATACCTCTAGCTTTTCTCTGTCGTAAACGGTTTCGGGAAAACCTGCTTTGTCGGACCAATTGAGTCACAATCCTATTATTTTCGAAACATGTTATTGAATTTACTCATAACGTTTTTAAAAAAAGCTTTAAAAATAACAAAGTGATCCATTTAATTATTATTTTATTAAAGAAACCTGTTACTCATTAAATAATAGCTTTTTTTGCGCTCGCATTTTTTTTGTCATTTCTGTATGAAATACCTTTGTATATGGAATAAAAAATTTAAAAAATATTAATATATTTTTAAAAAAAGTTGCAGAACTGCAAGAGTCTTGCAGGTCGGTCTTGGTCTTGCGTAGTCTTGCACTTCTGGTCTTGGTCTTGGTCTTGGTCTTTGGCCAACCCCGGTCTTGGTCTTGGTCTTGCAAGAAAAAAGGTGGTTTTTTGTTTGGTTTGGTCTTCTCAACCCCAATTAACCCCCGCAAGACCAAGACCCCCCTGCTCATCACTAGATAAAATGTTTAAGTTTTTTCGGAACTTTAGATCCTGATCAAGGCCTTTTAAAAGGTCAAATCTAAAAAAAATAATCGCAACCAAATTTGAAGAGTTTTACTTTTTTTTAAGGTCCCTAACCCCCAAAGCTGTTGTCAGTTTGACCCCATTAAATTTGGTTGCTTTTTTTGCCTTTTGGAAATGTTTTTGACCCTGACGTGATGGGGTCAAACTGAACCCGGATTCGGAACCAGCGACCCCAAACACATAATACACCGGGTCAACCTTTTTTGAAGCTTTTAATTTAATTTTTTTGTGCAGCTATGTTAAGTAAAGATACTGTTTTCTACAATCATTTGTCTAGTTTAAATTTTTAAATTAGTACCAGCAGAATCTCTTTTTTTTATTTAAAAAATTTAAAAAAATAATAAATAATCGAATAGTTTTGTCATTTATAGGACACACTGATTATAAGGCAAAAAATTGGGTTAAAGGGGGAAAAAAATTAAAAATGATTTAAAAAATATTTTTTTAGTTTTTAAAAAATTTTTTTTTTAAAGTATGCATATGACGCGCCAGATTACCTTTTTTTAAATTTTTAAAAAAAGAATATTCTTTTAAAAATGGTTATTTTTTTAATTTAAGAACGCATCAGATGCAGACTGATTGGATGATCCTATGTTAGTGCTCGATGCGCCCCCTTTAAAGGGCCCCTTTGAAAACCCTTTAAAGAAAACTCTGTCGTTAAAATTGCGTTTGGGGCAACGAATTAGCACTAAAAATTTAAAACATAAAGGGTATTATTATAAGAAGGTAAACACAAGTTTTTAGGATTCTTATGAATATTTTAAATAATGTATAAAAGTTGTAAATATTTTTTGTTCGTGAGAACATAATCTAATTACAATAAACACACAAGATTTTTCGTAGTAATTATTTTTTTAACCGACTTTAAAAGAAGAAGGTTGTCAACTCGACACGAGTGTATGTAATATTATTGGATCTGTAATATTTTTCACATATAATAATATATTAGGGCTGCTGAACAAATATAAAAAATTCTACAGGGTGTCCCAAAAGTAATGGGACACAGAGCAACAGCAGAGTCCTTTGGTCGAAATAATGCAATTAACGTAAACTTGCCTTATCACAAAGTTCATATCAGTATCACAGGGTGTCAAACTTTTAATATTGATTTCGTTTTTTCGTAATAATTTCTTAACTTAAAGACATACCGGTACAAAATTGGGGATTTCGGTGTTCTTTGAGGCGAGAAATTCAAATTCGTCCATACTTTTGATGTTACTAGTAGATCTTAGACTTTACATTTTTCGTGTTGTTGATTGATGTATCATGATAACCTTTAAAACACGCGCATGTTTAAAGGTTGAATTTAAGCACGCTCCGGCGATTAAAAAAAAAAAAACCCAAAATTATAAAATATTTTTTATACATACATAGAAACGACCACAAAAATAAAATTAAGCCCCTAATTTATTATGTATAACTACGTAAAGTAGTTATACATTTATTTTATATTAGACATGTATTAAAACATATGGGAATGACTTTGAGCTTTGATCAAAAATGAACTTAAAAAATCTAAGAGCGTCTGTTTTATACACTTGGGATGAAAAATATAAGACCAAAACACTTTTTTCATAAGCTTACATCTAATTTTCCTAATAATAAGGGTGGCTTTTGATTGAAACTCACTCTGAACGTAGGTTTTATATTTGAGATATCCTAACATATCCAAATATTTTTTAATAATTTTAAGTTGTATATGATTTTCTACACCAGGGGTCTCCAAACTACGGCCTGAGGGCCACATTCGGCCCGCGGACAGATTTTGTCCGGCCCGCGGAGAGCTAGCATACTTGAAAACTCCCTTTAGAGAACAAATAATTTTTATAGCAAATTAAATTTAGTTTACTGAAGTATTCTAATTTTATGTTGAATAATTATTAATATGACATCTACATTGATATGGTCATGGGCTGACACCCGCTAACTCATAACATTCTTGTAGGCTTATTGTTATTGTTTTTGTGATAAGTTGGATAAAGAAACACAGAATTGTAATGAGTAAAGACATGTATAATATACAGAAAATTTAACTTCAGTATATAATAACTAAAAAATTATTGAAATGAATCCAACTAACATTTTATACATTTTAAATAATCACATAACTTATAACAAACATAATGACATATGAAATACTAATGAGATTTATGTAATTGAGATTTCCCACTGACAATAGTTTGTAGTTGTGGACTAATTTTACTTGTACCAATTATTAAAAGAGATTTAAGATGCTCATCAGTTAATTTCGATCTGTAAACATTTTTGTGTACTTCATTTTGAGAAGGTTTTCTCACACAAATAAGTAGTACCAAAAACAGAAAACAGACCACGAGCAAATTTATGCAAATTATCAAATTGTGTCAGTGGAAGACTCTTATAAAATTCCAATCAAGATGCGTTTTGATATTTGTTCTTAATTATATCACTGCATTGTAGATCAATCATTTCCATTTGAAGTTCCGGGGCTAGGGTTTCAATGTCAGTATCAATGAAAAAACTTAATTTGATTCGCAATGGCATCAAAGTCCGAGAAACGAGTATCAAAATTTATCTTCAAAGCACTCAAAGTTTGATTGCAAAATCGATAGGAAACTCAGTCTCAGTAGTGTGGCTGAATATTTCACATGTTTTAAAATGTGAAAAACATTTACTTCGAGTTGTGATTGAAACAGTCTCAATTTCTTCCGGAATGATTTGATAGTTAGTGTATAAATCAGAAAGACGCTGGTTTTCTCCTTGCAATCCCAAATTCAGTTCGTTCAAATGTTTTGTCAAATCAACATAGAATGCTAACTTCCACAGCCATGCGTTGTTTTGTAATTCAGTAAGAGGGCGATGCTTTTCATTCAAAAAATTCGATCACTGCTCGAAGTTCAAAAGCGCTGAAGGACTTTCCCACAACTAAGCCAGCGTACGGCAGATGATAAGGTAAGTCAGTTTCTCCAATCTCTTCAATAAATTGTCGGAATTGTCGGATTCAGCCCAAAAGATCTGATAAAATTAACAGTTGATATGACTGGTTTCAGAACGTCAGACATATCCAAACATTTTCCGCACAAAGACTGTTGATGAATGATACAATGTAAGACTAATGGTTTTGAACCACCGTCATTTTCTCAGCCTTTGACACAAGAGCGACCACTCCTTTATCTTTCCCACTCATGTTTTTGCCTCCATCAGTTGTAATACATTTCAAGTTTTTCCATCGAAGGTCTTTGATTAATGGCCATTTTAACTCCTTTAAAAATATCTGTACCAGTAGTTGTGCCATGAATACTTACATATCAAGAAGTTCTTCGTGCACTTCATAGCTTTTATCTACTCCTCGAATATAAATCAACACCTGAGCAGTATCTGACACATCCGTTGACTCATCCAAGGCCAAAGAAAAACCACCAAAATGTCCATTTTTGTCGAACAGTTGAGAGGATATATTTTTAGCGATGTTTTCACCCTTCGAGCCAGTGTTTGCTGACATACTGACAGTTTTTAATAAATTTACCTTTTCAGGCACATTTTTCGGCTACTGCAATTATGCATTCTTTGATCATTTCTCCATCGGTGAATGGTTTTCCACGTTTTGTAATTTCAAGGCCACACGAAAGCTGGCACGAGTTGCAGCCTCTTGTTCAGTTTTGAGTTTTGTAAATGAAGATTGCTGCGATTTCAATCCGCGCTGCATAGCTTCGAATTTTTCTGTCCGCAAACTTCCTGTATATTTTGAGTAATTTTGAAATGTTTTGTTTCATAATGACGTTTAATGTTATATTCTTGAGAACGGCTATGCTTTCATTGCAAATCAAACATAGCGCCTTGTTACTGGACTCAATTACGAAATACTGAATGTTCCACTGATCTTTGAATTTTCTGCATTCACTATCAATTTTCGCTTCTTTTTCCTTACTACTAATTCACACACAAAAGCAACAATTCAAATCAAAATACTGTTATAAAGATGTCTTAAACTTAAACACGCACAAACACGTTTTAAGGAGGTATGCAATATTTTATTTAACAACAGGTCATAGGAACTGACTTGTGGTTGCGCCTTTAGCCTTCTTATATATTCCAATTACTGCCATCTAGAAGTGAGTGGAAGACACCAGAACTTTCTCGAACCAACGAGATTATTCTGTACGTGCTATTAGCGCCATCTGTTAGCGATAAAGGTACTACCTATTTCCGCTTGTGTCCACCAGATGTGGGTCACGTTACTCCTCATGGCTCGTACTCTACGACTAATCTAGAAATTACAGATAATGACAGGAAAATTAAAATATGCAGTGTTCCCGTTTTGCGGACTTTAGTCCGATTTGAAGCCTTTTTTAAACGTTGTGTACTTTTTCGGACTTTTTTTTCATCAGTGGACTATTTCATTTTTACCACCGGCAACAATGATAATATGGTTTTGGCCCTCGGCACTTACTGGAGTAATCAGTATGGCCCTAAGGCTGGCAAGTTTGGAGACCCCTCTTCTACACTTTAGGGAATTCAAATACCCCCTTGTAGGAGGGGTTTTGGTTAAAAATGAACTCGAAAAATCTAGGTGCACCTGCTTTATATACTTGGCCCCAAAAAATACGAAACTAAGACTTTTTTTTAAAAAGCATGCTGTTTAATTAAATTTTTCCTAGTGATAAGGGGTGGTTTCACCCTTTTTATAAAAGGGGTTTATCATAATTATCATACACATTAATTTCTTATTAGAAAATTCCTAAAAAACCGTTTCTTGCCATTTTTAAAATTGCATATGATTTTATATATTTTAACCCCCACATAGTCCATGGGTACTGGCTTAAACCCTTCTTAGAAATGGAGATGTATATTTATTTTTTCCAAGGTTCATTCAAAACAAAATTGGAGAAAATAATACCACTGCTATTTTCGCAATTCTTCAGATTTGGCAACTTTCCAACCCCTAAATAGGCTGATTTTTGATAATTTGCAAAAAACAGCGCTTATTTTAATTTTTTGGATAAGTAATAAGAAAGCGATTTTTAATTGTTTCGCAAGTTCTATTTGTCCCAACATAAATCCCCAAAAAATCCCCAAAATAATTTTGTTTACTTTTCAAAAAGTATTTTTTATTACTGTTTTTTATTTAAAATATTGGCTAATAGAGTATAAAATTTATGTTTATCTCATAAAAATTTAAAGTTTTACTACAAAATATCCCCCTAGATGTAACTAATTTTAATAAAGATGAATTTTAGGATGTTTTATGTAGCTTATATAACTTAAAAACTAGGAGTTTAAAAAAAAACTTTAGATTATGATCAGTACCCCAAAAAAAAACCGTATACTTACTTTTTGAGAAATAGTTGTTTAATTTTTTCGCTTTTCTTAGATTTTAATAGTATTTTTTGTATCAGCAAAAAATTTTTATAAATCATAAATAAAAATTTTTTAAGTCGTTCTTTTCCTTGAGTTAAAAATTTTTTTTAAAAAAACCCCTTGAAGTATTCAATAATTTTAGAGAAAAAAAAGAAATGGTTTTTAATTTTTGTCTTCTAAATCCTTTAAATCAATTTTGTATCGATTAACAACTAATTGTTAATTTAATTTTTTTTCCCTTTAGGTCTAAAATTCCCCCATCGGTTAAAAAAAATCAAGAAAAAATTTGGCCCAAAAAAAATTTATTTCTAATTAAATTTTTTTAAAAAGTAAAAAAATAAATTCTTTTTTTTTTAATTTAAAAAAAAAAAGGGTTTTAATTTTTAAAAAGTTTTTTTGCTTTTTCCAAAAACTCGACATAGACTAATATTTTTTGTCTTTTAATGAGAAAATCACATAGATATATAAGCAAAGGGAGATATAACCGTTCATTCATAAATTGGCTTTTGTTGTGTATCAAACATTCATAATGTGTAAGAAAAGGACTTCCGATAAAAAAATTCCCTGCAGGCAACGTCGCAAATGTTTAGCAGCGCAAAACGTCACGGGCCACCAGTGGCGTAGTTCGTTTCCAGAAACTATTTATCTATAGAAAATTACTAACATATATATATTTTTTTAAATTATCCAAAAAATAGCTATTTTATGGACTTAGCCCAAATAAAGTGCCATGACAACTTTTGGGCTGTTTCGAGAAACCTGAAGTAAAAAACCATTGGTTTAAACAATAATTAAACTTTATTTATCATATAAAGCGACACTTCTGAAAACTGCATTGTTAACCGTTAACCATACATAATAAAAAGTCTCTTTTTTTTTAAATTTATCGCAATTGCCCGTGTTTTTATTTTCATCGCTATCCACACCGATTTTTATAGATTTACTTTTTATGCCAAAAAAAGGAAAAACAGATCATCAACAGCCACCCTTAAAGTCCACTAATTAGATAAAAAATGCATGCAATACCATTTTGTAAAAGTAAGAGCGGAAATTAATAGCCCAAAAAAATGTTTAGTTCAGTGACTATAAAAATAAATTTTTATAAAAAATTTTTTAAAAAAATTAAAATTTGGGGTTTTGGTTTTAAAAAAAAAATCATTTTTGGGACCCTTTCTGTAAATAAATTTCATTTTTCTAAATTAAATGGGTTTTTTTCCCTTTTTTTTAAAAAAACTTTATGTTTTTATGTTTTTTTAATTACGAGAAAAAAAAAAAAGGTGAGAAAATTTTACTGTTTTTGCATATAATTTATTGTATACAGTAACAATATTAAAGCATTTTAACTAATCCAAGAATATTAACCTACCTAGTCATTCTATTTTTGATAATATCCAAAAGGGATCAAATTAATTGAAAGTTTTTGGCAATTTGTGGTAACTGCATTTTTTTCAAATCCAAGTGGGGAAAACCATTTTTTTTCTTTGGGTCAACGGGAAAACCCTTTTTAAAAAAATTTTTAAAAATTTGAAATCCATATGTATATTAATCTAATAAAAAGTTTAAAACAAAAACATATCTTGATGGTTACTTTCAATCGATTATAAAATAATTAAACAATTTTTTCGTTAGTTATATAATCAAATTTTTGCTAAAAAAGTAAACAATCGTTGTTCATCTGCACAAAAATATAACATAAAAGGTATTAACAAAAAAAATGTTATTTTTAATTACGTCAATGAAGTAAGTTTTATAAAAGAACTGTTTAAACTTACCTGTGAAACGAAAGATTTTTGTTACGAGAACCCAGCTTTCCACAAACCTGGACTTCACAACCATTTTCTAGTCTGCTTATTAAAAATAATACATAAAATATTAAGAAAATATTTTTAAAACCCGCATTTTAAAACAAAAATCGTCCGGAGCAGTTAAACAAAATGCAACACCCCCTCACAACACAAATAAAAAATTTACCACTAGCTGCCCGACGCCCTTCGGATCGTAGCGTACGAAAATTGTGAATAAACCAAAAAAGCAGTGTTGCCCATCTTGACTGTTAATATTCCGTTAATTATTTTAAAAATAATATTAAAAAACAAAATTAAAATCAACTAAAAAACATATTTCTGTCGCTGCTACTAAGTTATTGCATAGAATGTTATGATCTATAATCTCTTTAAGAATTTAAAAGAAAATATCTGTAAGGCAATATCCAAAAAATTTGCCAAGAAACAATAAGGGTGCGTTCAACACGTTTACCTAAGGGTCTAGGGGAGGTAGACCCATTTTAATGTTTGATTGCTTTTAATTGAAACAGTTTTATCTCCTTACTTTTATCTATGGAAAATCACGATGGTTTTAAAAAAAATAATTTTTTAATGTAATCCCCTTAAACTTCCAAAAAGTGGGTTCCATACCTGGAGGTCTATTCTCCAGTCTCAACTAAAAAAAACGCAATCGGCAAATGTGCAAAAGAGTCTCGATTACCAGTTTTGTTTCTTATTCTGAGGTTATGCAAGTCCTAAACTGAATTTAATTTTTTTTATTTAAACTTGGCAATGTAAAGTGGATAATTAAACGGTACAGTACATTCCACAATAATTGTTAATTTCACATTTTACCTGCTACTGTTAGTTGTAAAACTCCATAAACTTTGGGTACCCGCAGGTAGGGCCGGACTTAAAATTTTTTTTTTTATTTTTGTACCAATTTTTGGAAAAGTATGTAGGGTAATGGGAAAAATTTCAAGTGTTCAATAAAAAACAGAGTCTTTTCATCAGTCGTATAAAAACTTAATTAAGGAAGATTTATGAATGTAAGTAAACAAATACCCCCAAAATGAATTTAAAAAATACAAAAACGAAACCGACATTTATGTAGGGAAAACCCTTTTGGGAGAATAGTAAAAGCAATGAGTTTTAAATATCACCATTGAAAAGGGAAATACTAAGGAATGGCTTTTAAAAGATGGCGAAAATTATTTAAATTTTATCAACAATAAAGGGAAAAAAAACGTTCAATTAATATTGGGGACAAACCGGATTAAACTTTAAAAAAAAATTTTGGGAGGATTAAACAATCAAATGACAAACGTATTACCACAGAATAAAGTGCCGAATTCAAAAAAAACAAAAGTGGAAATATTCAAAAATATAAGATAGAAAATAATATATTTCAAAGAACCTAAAAAAGGCCCTTTTAAATGTTTTAAAACATTTAATATTAAAAAAAATATCTGTGAAATCCAAGGCTAATGGTTTTTTACCCCTTTCCCCCGTATTAATGTTTTTAACCAATAAAATATATGGAGCCAATTAAAGAATAATTAGAAAAGATAACACATCCCCTAATAAGTAGTTCTTTTTTAGAATTAATTAAAAATGTTTTAAATAATAAAATTCGTAGAAAGTTCAAAAAAATGCAACTTTCCTCAATTTAACGCCCTTTATCTTTTACGGTTTAAGACCCATGAAACACTTAATTTGTAATACCCGTATACATAGGCTTTTGGGTCCCGGGGAAAATTGGTAAAGAAATTTTTATTATAAAATATGGAAAGAAGTTTTTTTTAAAAAAAACTGTCATAGCCCGTTACAATTTTTTCACTCAAAAATTTTCTTATGAAATATTTCAGATGGATAGGTAAGATTCGAGCCGAATCTTACCTATTCTTACGGGGAAGAGGGATTGATTGATTAATTGATTGATAAAGTAAAACAAAGTTGAGGTTTTGCCCCCTGACACTGCAGCCTCGGGGGGTTGTTGTACTTTGTGTATTTGTTTCAGAAAAACGTTTGAACCTTAAATGTAGTAGCCCTTTTACTGTTCTTTTCTGTTCCAGCCTCCTGGTGGTTAGTGTCCACCATGATTTTGATTTTTTTCTCCAGTAAAGGCGGGACTCATATATGATGTGAGAGGCGCCTTCCTCTTCGCAATAGTCTGCAAAGGGGTTTCTTCAGAGCCCTTTGTGTGCATATGTTTTCTTAGGGTGCAGTGTCCGGTTATTAATCCTGTCACTATTTTAATCTGATTCCTATTTAGTTTTAGTAATTCACTTGTAAAATGCATTCGATTGAGTCCAACATTGATTTACTGTGATTTTGCCTTGGAATGTGGTTCCAGATGACTGATGTTGTTTTTGAATCCAAGTCTGTAGCCACGAACCGGGTTTTTTGGATTCCAAAAACAGGTTCGGGGGCCAGGGACGGTGGGTTAAAATTATTCCCGGGCATTTGGAGTGATGGGGCCCATAAGAGTAGTCTTTAACCCCCCCCCCCCAATACACACATATAAATTAAATTCACTTTTTTTGATGAAGTATATTTACATTACTGAGAACACCAAGAAATGCGACAAAAATTGGTACATTTTTAAAAACGAATTTCATAGTCTTGTTCTTTATCGACTTCATCATTATCTTTGATTTCCTCTTTGTCTTTGCGTCCGGAAATTCTCCGTCATCATTGTCTTCAGCTTCGATTGAATTCAAGCCATTCTTCAAATTTGACAGTTATTAGCAAAGTGAATCAATTCTTGTCTCCAACGTTGTGGTAGCTTCTTTTACTGACTTGTCCTATGTTGTATCCAGTTGGACTGAAAACATTTCAGCTCGATTTATTTTTTCACTTATCGCTTTTTGCATTAAACGTTTGATTGCTAAAATAATGTAATTAATTGTAGTTTTTGATATCAAGGTTACAAAATCTGTTCTTCTTTTTCGTCCAGCGTCATGTCTGCTGTTTGTATCTGCGATACTTTCCCCCGTTGGAAAATTTGGGGCGAATCGTTTTTTCTTGGGGGTAGGACCAATTTAAAAAAACCATGATGTAATTCAGATTTCAAAAGATGGCGCTTCTTTTTGTTACCTCGATAATGCCCTTACACCCATTATTTTACCAAAAGAATGACGCAAATCGAATACTCATGACTGACTTCGTGTTCTTTAATGCGAGTATAAATGACGAAAATCACTTAAAAGCTTTTTTCCTAAAGAATATGTACACTTACGAACCTTTTAAAAAATTTTTCCCTTAAAATTTAAACGGGGTGTTTTTAAAACTTTGGGGGGGTTTAAAAAATTTTTTTCCCCAAAATATGTTCTTCGACTGTATTAAATTCAACATTCATTTCTTCGGTTTCTGATACAGTAGTGCTGTTCAATTTCAGATTCATTTGTGGTTAAGGTTGTTCGTTGTTCGCTCTGTTTCAATATTTTCGACCTTAAAATGTTCTATGTAGCGACGTTGAAGGAATGATGTTTCTTTGGTAAC
>JAHBCN010024916.1:0-11565 GCA_019359885.1 Listronotus oregonensis | reverse complement strand
ATGAGCGGCCAAGTTCTGCAGAACAAAAAGTCGTTTAATCTTGTCAGCGTTACTTTTGAGAATAACCTCAACTGGCACAAACACATTACATCCATCCATAGCCTCGGCAGCTTCAAAAAAGCTTGGATTCCTCTTTCGAGCCAGAAAATATTTCTCTTCTTCCTATCTGTACACTCTGTATGTATCCCAAATCAGACCGTCTTTAGAATATTGTTCTTATGTCTGGGGAATGGCGTCCCCTACAACACTTAGCATTCTGGACTTCATTCAAAGAAAACCGTTCGTCCTATTAATGATCCAACGCTCACAGAAAGGCTTCCTCTTCTTGCCCACCGTCGAGCTGTAGGGAATTTGTCGCTCTTCTATAGGTATTTTCACGGCTTCTGCTCAGAGGAATTGGCCAGTATAATTCCTTCCCTGGCAGCTCCCAACAGAGCAACACGTAGTTAAACTTTTATGTACCCTTTTACAGTTTAGTTAGAGAGGCCTCGAACTTCCCGCTTCCTTCGTTGATTCATCCCTAGAAGTGTCAAGACTATGGAACCTGCTGCCCGCAGAAGTTTTTCCTTCTCCTCCCAATCTCCAAATATTCAAACTGCCCTGTGTATAACAGCTTCCGAATATGCGGCTCCGGTCTTAAACGCTTTAAAACATGCAAACACGTCAACAATGAGACCGCACGGATAGTGACCGGATGCCTTAAACCCACCCCTGTTTAAAAGCTTTACTCCATAATTGGAATTGCCCCACCTCATATGCGGCGCAAGATTGCTGCCAAGATCGAGAGAAAAAACAACAATACGACCCAAGACCCGCTCTGCACGGTTACCAAACACCGAACAAACGTCTCAGATCTAAAAAAAGTTTTCTTTTTCGAACCAGAGGAAAATCGCGTTGACAGGTGGAGGGAAGAGCTCGGTCAGAACAATGCAGAAGAGGTAAAAGAAGAACTTGTTTCCAGAAGCCAATGTCCTTAAACTGTATGAAGGTCTTTTAATCAAATGAGAATTGGAGTTTCGAGATGCAAAACAATATGGTTAGATGGGGACTACTCCGGACAACGAGGACATGGAATGCGACTCTGGTGTAATTTAGGATCAAAATAATCTTTTGGTCTGCCCTATGCTTGAACAGCCCTGCAGGAAGGAAGACTTGTTTCTTGAAAAAGACCATCGCGGCCGCTTTTATTGGAAAATGAATGTCTGAACCGGACACGAAAAGTAAAGTAAGTAAGGATATCTTACAAAAATTAATTTAAAATTTCAATACATTTTTATATTCCGCAAGCAGAGAAATTATAAAATGTTACTTGTGAAACTTTCCGTAAAATTACAATGAGATGCCCCATTTATTAGTTGCTTAAGGTTATTTTAAGAATCACATTTAAAAACCTTATAAAGATTTAGCATAGCAAGTTTTGGAATACAGTTCAAAAAAATGTTTCATTTAAGGGTGGTTTCATGTTGATCTCAGAAATAACATATTTAAATTTGAAGAATATTTACCAAAACCAATTTGGCGAAAAGTTACAGCACTTCAAAATGAGGCTCTGGCTTATGTAGTATCATTCGTATCGTAGTTACCATTTGTAAGTATAAAAACTAAAGATGATCCGGATTCGTGATCCGATAAAAGGAATTGAATCCCTGGAATCGATTCATTTTTTTTAAAGGAATCGTGATTAGTATTGGTGATTCGATTTCTTTACGAGGATCCGGATCCGTAACTCGATTCCTTTTTTGAAGGATCTGCCTCAGCTTTGCTACAAACATATGTCCCAAATTTCTTAATTTTTAAACTATGGGGTGGTAAATTTTTAAGAAAAAAATGTTTTATGTTATAAATGTGGGTAATCATAGACGCTTGAACTTTAGGACATATGTTTATGATTTGCAAGGCTTTCCTCAATAATCATAGTTGTCATCTGTTACCCTGAGAAAGGCCGCCATCAATAAACTGTATAAGTTAAAAAAATTAAAAAATTGTTTTTTAACTTTTGAGATACAGGCTGTCCCAGAATATGTGGGCAATCTCTCGAAATCTAATAGAAAACCTAAAAATATTATGACAAGTTCCCATAAACTTTTTTCTACAACCCTCCCCTACGAGGATACAGGTACATAACGGACGCCCCTGGAAATTGTTTTTTTTTAAATAACTTTTAAAATACTGGGCGTAATTTAATATTTTTTTAATAGGATGGTTACTAGATAAGTATTCTAAAAATATTTGGCTCATTTAGTTTGCCAGGGACGGACTAGCTCTGACACTAAACTTAAAAGAATTACTTATAAGTCGAGATATACTGCATTTTTTATTATATTTTTTTTTATTTCTCTAAGATATACAAATAAAACATATTGTTACAAATGAAAATTTCACAGAATCCAATGCTGCCACTCCCAGCATAAGTAAACAAACACCACAGCATGCGCCTACAGCTAAAGCTTCAAATACCCCATTCGTGAAAAAAAGTGTCACGAGTTGCATAAAATGTTTTTCTTTAACTTATTTCTAGGAAATACTAGTTTAAAAACACACTGATAATGTATTTGATTTAATTTCCCTTCTGTTTGATACTGATGTTGTTTGTATTTATTTGCTAATAGATCTTTTTAATAAAATTATGGCTTTTTTTTACCCCTAAATTTAGTGCTAAATTCAGGGGTCAGCTTTTAACTAAAAGAACCCTTTAAAAAGACAAAACAAAAGCGAAACTGCCAAATAACTTCAATCCCATTTAAGCTTCACAACCTCGCTTTTGTCTTGTCTTTTTGAAAAAAGCTCATTTAGTTAAAAGGGAAATTTACTTTTAATTTTTGTCATAAGTAAGATTTAAATACCGCGCCAAATATTGCATAGTGGTGCCATCTTGTAGAAGCTTGCGTAAATACTAAAACTTGCTTCCAAAAACATAGGTGGCGCACAAATACCAGACTAATTCTTAATATGGGAGAGTCCATTCTAACTAACCCTTACTCTTTTTTCTATGATTTTGGCAGACATTGATGGTATGCCACTGATTTCTCTTAAAATTAAAATTAATTTTGAAATCCCCAATCATTTCTAAGCAAAGTTAATTACTTGATTTTTTTTAATCTGATGCACGGTTTTCGCTTAAAAAATAAAAACCGTTTCTCTGCATGATCATATATGGGTAAAGAATATCACCATGCAGAGAAATATCTAGATTTAATTTTTCTAGGTGAAAACCGTGCATCGTAGATAAAAAAAATTGAGCAGATTTAATTTCTTGTTTTTTTTTTAGTCCGACGCCGACGTACGGTTTTTACCTAGAAAAATTAAATCTAGATATTTCTCTCCATGGTGATATTTTTTAAGCGAAAACCGTGCATTTGATTGAAAAAATCAAGTTATCAACTTTGCTTGGAAATGATTATGGAATTCAAAAATATATATTTTTTTTATTTTAGGAGAGATCAGTGGCGTACCACCAATGTCTGCCAAAGTAGGCAGATCAAATTCCGTACGAGCGCCACTGGTGGAAATTGATAAAAATGTGGTACACTAAAAATGCTTATTAATACATAGTACATGTATGCCAAATTTCATTAAAATATCTAAAGTGGTATTACAGATATTAATAATAAATGATTTATTTTAGAAAATTTTACCACTTGGTATCTCAAAAGATAAGACGTTTGGGACATACGTTCATATGAAGTTTTCTTCTTAAAATGAACCCAAAAATTGCCTTCTTAAATATTAACGTACAATTGGAAAACACCCTGTATAATGTAAAAAAAATTACCAAACATGAAATTTTATTTCTCGTAATACAGTTGATTTTATCGATGTCAATCAGGAATACATTTTGTTTAGTTTAAGGTTAGAGCTATCCAAAAATAATATTGTTGAGCGTTTATCATACAGGGTGTTAAAAAAATTGCTAGTATTGTGTCAGAGCAAGTCCGCCCCTGGCAAACTAAATAAGCCAAATATAATTTATTGGGTTTATTTTAACAAGACTTATCTAGCAACCATCATATTAAAAAAATATTAAATTACGCCTAGTATTTTAAAAGTTATTAAAAAAAACAATTTTCAGGGGCGTCCGTTATGTACCTGTATATTCGGAGGGGAGGGTCGTATGAAAAAAATTTATAGGAACTTGTCAAAATATTTTTAGGTTTTCTATTCAAATCCGAGAGATTGCCCACATATTCTGGGACACCCTGATAGGGAAACAACCCGGTATGGTTTATTATTTATAAAAATGGTCAAGCAACCAACCTTGGGCCACTTCAAACGGAATGACCCTTTAAAGATCAAAAATAATTACCCTCCAGATTAATTTATCTGTTGTAGTACGAAATATTAAGACAAAACTCTACTTTACCAAGTATATTTAGAAACTTATTCCACAAAACAATAGCCAAGCAACAATAAAAACAATGGTTGATGATGATTTTTTAAAAATCTGCGGCATAAAATTAAGTCACATAACAAAAATAATTTGCAATTTACCATTTTCACCGCCTCATATTGTATTGCATTCAATGTAAAAATGTGGTATATACTAACTGGAGTGTTCAACAGTTATGTAATAAAATAGAAAAATTCCGACCAAAACTATTATTAACAAATAATAATTATTATGCATAGAACGCGGGAAATTTAAATTATTATCCTAAATTATTATGAAAGGTATTAATTACCATTAAAAAAAATGAAAATTCGTGTGGTATATCTAAACTTAATGATTTCTACGATTGTTTTATTAATGATCGATTCAGCTCAGAGATGGAGATTTTAGTTTTATCTTTTTGATATTTTTTGATTTAATTTAAAAGAAATAATTTTAAGTACAGTGACACCTGGTTAATTGGGATTTCAAGGGACCAAGGATTTTGTACCATTTAAAGAGGTTTTCATTTATCCAGTTTTTCAATTAAACAGGTTTAAAATAGTTATTGTCTCATTTACAGGGGCCCCCGCATATAGAGGTCGAAATGTATCGTTATTCCATTTATAGAGGTGATAATGTTAATACATCTATTAAATATACTGCGCAAAAATTGATAAAATGTTTTACTTATACAGGAGATTTAGCTACATAGTCCCATTTATAGAGGTTAACATCGATTATTTCCCTCCTATTAATTTTGACAAATCGCTATCAAGAATTGGTATGTCAAATATAAATTTTAAGAGGATTCATACCTGCTGTTTACAAGCTATTTTGTTTTAAAGAATGGCACCAAAACTAACGAACGAAACTAAACAAAATTTTGGAAATATATTCTAATTATATCGACAAATGAGGGAAAGGTATTGAGAAGTAACAATTTTTAAAAATAAACTTTTGGTTTTGTTATTGTGTAATATTTATTTTTTTTAAATACTTTCCCTCATTGTTTACCATTTTCCCCATAATTTATGAAGAGACCAAAATCTTAATAAACCCTAGTTTTTTTGTCAAACTTTTAAATTTCGTAATTAATAAATTTTTTGAAAAAAAAAACGAAACCTTTAGATTTTAAAACATCTTGGCAACGCAGCAACCCTCATAGGATGTCGACGTGGTGGCAGGTGGCATGGGAAGCGATTTTCATGTCTATTTTTAGCGATTAAAATAATATTTGTTATTATTAGCGTGCCTGTTAATTTGATTTGCCTTTTGAAGATGGGACGGACTAAAAATAAAGAAAATGAATGTGGTAGAAAACGATTATGTCTGTCAACAAGTCGGAAAAATAAACGACTTGCTATGAAAAAACAGTAAGTAGGATATTATTGTTATGAAAGGTTTATAATTAGGGTTGCCATAATTTATTAGAATAATGTCCGGACGGTCCATCAGATCCTAGGATAAATAGCAGCGATTGTGAAACGCGTGCAGAAATTTTTCTGCCATTTTACCTAACTGAAATGGTTGTAGAAATTAGACAAACTAAAAGTAAAACTACTTACTCAACAGAATACATGCAACGCGCTGCGACTGGCTGCGCTGCAGTGCTCCCAAATATTCAAAATCCAGACGCATTTACGAGTCCTGACAAAAGTCCGGACATGGTTAATAAATCCGGACGTATGGCAAGCCCATTTATAATATGATTTTTCGACTACTATTACTACAATAAGTAAAATACAAAAATTAATTTTGAGTAAACAAAATATAGAATCAACAAAGTCTAACCATAGTTTTAGCAGTGCTATGCAGTGCGAACAGGTGAAATAGTTATTTTTGTATCTAGGATGCGAAATACTACTTTGGTGATACATTGGTTGTACAATCATTAAGCGTGCGATGTATTTCGAGCCGGGCAACGCCGGATTTTGCAGCTAGTATTATTATATAAGTCTATTTTCTGTTAAATTATTACGTGGTATTATTTTATAATTTGTCTATTTTTTTGTCACTTTTCTTGAAGTTTATTTGCTGTTGTTTATATTATAACGTGATATTAATTTATAATAATTAATTTTAATCTTTTTATAAATGCACTTTTTTAAAGTTTATGAAAATTTTCTGTTATTTTATTACGTGGTATTATTTTATAATTTGTTTTACTCTTTTTATAATTGAACTTTTTTAAAGTTTCCTGTTATATTAATACGTTATAATTTGTTTCAAATTTTCTATAATTACACTTTTTAAATACCTGATGGAAAGGAAACAAATTACACAAACATAAAATGTCAATGTCAAATATGAAAATAAAGCTTACGTTAAAATAGGTAAGTTTTCTCAATAAACTAAAAATGTCGCTCAGTGAAAAAGACCTTATTGAATTGCAAAATATGGTTGGTCACATTTTCAAATAGCTTGACAGAATCGTGCCAAAATATAGGAGCATACTGTGTGAAATATGAGCTTTTAAATGATGTATCGTAAGCCGTATGTACCTTTAAAAAAATGTCGATGGAGTCACATTTTTTTTAACTGTCAGTAAAAAAATAAATATTTAATTAGGTTCTAAAGTAGGAATAAAGAATTAAATTGACCTTTGAGTGTTTCCCATAAAAATAAGAGCTAACGTAAATAATAATGGAAATTCATACCTTACGCTGTATAACTGTAATAAAAATAACAAAAATCAATTAAAAAAAGCCTTTTGTTGCACATGCTTGTTATTGTTTATTATTTATAAAAACCTATATGTAAAAAATACCTAAAGCCGACCCTGGTCAGAAATAAATCTGCTGTTGCGGTTGCCATAGCGACCGTACATTGTTGCCAGTGGTCACCACACGGTCTGTTGTTCGTTTATTACCATCGAAGCACGATTTGAACTTGATCAGCTGATGATGAATGCTCTTAAGTGGAAAAATTACTTAACAACTGTCAACTTAGCTGTCAGCAGTTTTTCCGGAAAAAAAATCGAAAAAATTTCATGCAAGTTTGACAAGTTGCCTTGTAAAAACAGACTTGATGGTTTCTATGCTGTGTTGCTATGTACCGTTACCAACAACAAAGATCACAAACGACGCTTACGAATTTATTAATTTTTCAACTGAAACTCAAAATGAAATGGTTTGGAAATGTTTCCGGAAGTAAAATTAATGCTGTTGAAAATAGTGTTCCACTAAATACTCAGAAAACTCACACATCGATATGGAAGCAATTTATGGAATTTTGCCAAGCAAAAAATTACCAATTACTCCAGACAACAACTACAGGCGAGCTAAATTTAATCCTCAAGGACTGGGCATGGAACATGCGTAAAGCTAATGGGGAAGACTACAAAGAACTGTGTGTAACAGTAATGTGGAATATCGTTGCCAAAAAACTGCAGGAAAAATATTTTCAAGAATTTAATATCGTGTTCGACCCATTCCACGACATTACCTTTAAGCCAGCTAGAGACGCTCGAAATGCGAAAAGGAGAAGTCTCCAGAAACATGAAGAAAAAGGAAAACAAGTTCAGCTTCTTTAAATATGGACGACTACTACAAGATGGTGTCCTTATGGGATGAGACAACCCCAACCGGGTTGCAGCGTAAATTTTACTTTATTGCAGCAGTTGAACTTGCTTGGAGGGGCGGAGAAGCGGCTCGTTGCTTAACAGAACATTTTAAAGAAGAAATTGAGAATTATGGAATTAAAACAGGTAAGATATTGCTTTTTAATTTTGCAACAAAATCTGTAAATGTTTATTGTAACTTGGCAGAAAAAACGCTTATACCAAAACAAAATATGTGCGCATACTTTTTATCTTGGCGTAAAATCTGTTTTCGGAATTTTTTAATGTCTTTTTTGCAATACCTTGTATAAATCACGTTTTGCCATTTTTTAGCATCCAAAATTTGCTAACTGTACTATTTTTGTAAAAAAAAATCAAAAAATCAAAAACGATATATAACCACTAAAATTCCTTTTGCTTTTCCAAAAAAAATAAAAGTTACATACATCTACTTTAAAATCAAACTACAAAATATATTTTGACATTTAAGTCAAATTATGTATCCCTTGTTTCAGGAAGGATCGAGTATGACACAGTCTTCAGCAAAACTGCACAAGGTGGTGCAAAAAATCTGTGCCATAGCAAGTGGCTTGTTCCTAATTCAAAAAACCCTGAGTTTTGTCCGGTACGTATGTACAAATCCCTGTTAAACAAACGAACGTCCAAAATAATTACAAATAGATTGTTTTTGACACCCAATTCAGCATGGCAATCCAATCGTAGCACTGGATGGTTTAAAAACATTCCTGTTGGAAGAAATCAACTGTCAAAATGGACAAAAGACGCAGCCCAAAAACAGGTATGAACACGACAGAAGTTAAAATATCTAACCATTCTATGCGATTAACTGCTGTTACTAATCTGGCAAAGGGCGGTGTAGGCGAGCAGCAACTCATCAAAATCACAGGGCCTTCTAAAGCTGCGTCTATCCAACCGTATCTACAAATGGACAGTCAACATCATTCAAATATCATCACTGCCTTAAGAACCGTCCAAAATAATGTACCATCTACAAGCTTCGAAGCTCCCTTGAAAATACAGAAAATAGACACTTCTTCGAGCCAACACCATCAATCGTTTGACACTACTCAGCAACATAGAGAATAATGCTACTACAAACATAATTAAAAACAATTTAACCGATATGGCTAACAATACTCCTGTAACCTACAATAATTGTAATTTTTATATTAATTGTAATTTAAAATGAGTTTGAAGTAATTACCTTTCCTAGCTTGAAAAGTTATATTGTTCTTAAAAATTATGGTTCTTATTGTTTTAATAAAAAAATGTTGTATTAAAATAAAATGTTTATTTAACTCGAAATAATCTTACCAAATATCCCTCGTCCATCTAATTTTTCCTGTGGAAAAATTGGAACACTTTTCTAAGTAATCTGTTTTAACAAATAGCATTCGCGAAAATGGAAAAATCCTCGTCTTCGACTCGGATTTTTAAAACCACTCGCTTATGCTATTTGTTAAAACAAATTAGAAACTCTTTTCGAATTTTTCCGAAAAAATTAAATGCACTAGGGATATTACCCCCGAAAAAATCCTAGAAATCAAATCTCATTTAACCAGGTTTGAAAAGTCCCATTAACAGAGGTAATTCGATAAAGAAGTGCCGGGACCTCATTGTAATTCTCAATAAAAGAGGTTTCTCACTTATCCAGGTCCCACTTAACCAGGTTTCACTGTTTATATATTTTTAACGAAAAACACATCCAAAACTAAACCAAAAGATAATGAACAAAGAAATTTTTAAAATACATTAGTGTAGCTATGGTCGGAGCCTGGGAAAACTAAAATCGTCAATTGTTTACCAAATGCTCGTTAGTTAGCCATTTGAAAAAAAGTTTTAAAAATTGACTTTGTATTTAAAAGTAGGTAAAATTCAAAATTTTAAAGCAATTTTAACTTTTGAGGTTGCAACCATAGTCAGTTCAACTCTCTACAAAATGGCAAACCGGGTTTTGGGCGCTCGATGACACGGGACGACCAGTCCGATAATCGTGTATTTCGACTATAAGAAATTATTCCGGGGCAACACGGTTTTTCTTTTATATTCAAAATATAAGGTATTGAAAGGTGCAATAAAAAAAGGCAATTTTAGGAAACTTCTAAACTAGAAAACCCCCTTGGAAAAAGGTTAATTTTCTAATGTAAAATTTAATAATGATAAAAAAATATTTGTTATCAGTTAAATTCGCAAAATGGGTGCAAATGCAAATAAAATGATTTCTTGTGACAAAAAATATATTATATAAATAGGCTATATTAAAAAAACATCCGTTAAATATTTTTTCTTTGAAATTCAGTAAATAGGCGTCTAATTAAAATATTTTTTTATACTTTAACTATTAACCCCATTTTTGACATTATTTCATATCCCGTTTTTCAAATATGTCGCCATAAAAGCAGTCATGTAAAAAGTGTCAAACCGTTTTTTAGGTTATTTCACATGCACACTTTTGATTATCGATTTTTATTTTTGAATATCTTAATAACAAAAAAAATCAAATTGGTTCAATTTTTCTTGATCACCCTGTATATCCATTTATCTACCGTTTTACTTTCCAAATCAAAATACTCACGGTTTTTTTTAATACACTGTTATTTTCACAGATTACTAAATGTTTTGGTTAGTTTTATATATATGGCTAGACTTAACACATTAACTTGCATAAAATACAAAAACGCCTTGGGTTAACCTCTATTCAAAACTAATTTTATTAGAGAAAGAAATTAACAACATACAAATATTCCAAGTATTAAATGTAAAAGCAATTAAAATGTAATTATCAAAAAAGACCTATTTTATTTAATTCTATTATATCGCAAATGGTATTACTTTCTCTACACTCTTTCATATTTGTGTTTATCAGGGTATAATACTAAATTGATGCACTAGACACAAATATGGAATATGCATACAGCTGTTTCAAATAATGATAAAAATAGAGCAAAAAATATTTTTTAAAATAAAATATCCCTGGTGTGTCAAGGTAAAACTTGCTGTATGTAGGGGTTAATTTCTTTAAGTGACGCAAGCAGATTTTTGCTATAGGGGTGGGCAAGAAGGGGCGAGACATTTTTGGGTTAGAGGCTAATAAGGTTTGTACATAAATCACAAAAATTTACCTTGTATATTACTACTACTATTAAAAGAACCCTTTTAGTAACATCTTACGAAAATAGAACATAAGAATACTTTTTTATTAAATAAATAAATAAATACTTGCAAAATACAAAAAAAAATATTATGACAAATAAAGATATGGTTAAAATTTTAAAGTGTTTTTAATTAAAGAAAAATAAACACGAGATTAAATATAAGCAAACATTTAAAAATGATTTAAACTCAAAAGATTCTCCTGTTATTAACCCATCCGGTAAAAATTTTTTTATTCTTCGAATCTAAGTATGGAAATATTGAGAGTCTCTTAACCATGTTAGTTCTTAAATATGTCCTAACTCTTTTTAACAGAAAAACGATCCTTTATAACGTGTAGAAACCCGACAACGTAAGACCGATTTTTGAGAATAAGCAAATTATCGAAAGCTGCATAACGCTTATATAAAAAATTTAAATCGATTTAATATTTTTTTTATCGCTATAAAGTTAAAATTTAAAC
>JAHBCN010024915.1:0-11532 GCA_019359885.1 Listronotus oregonensis | reverse complement strand
AACTTATTTTGTATGGGTACATTTTGTTCATAAAAAAAACCGTCCATCTTCACTACAATTCGGTTCAAAGGCGCCTATATTTTAATATTGTTGTTTAAAAGATTCTTTTTTGTTTTGTTTTTGTAAAATTATTCCTCATTAAAAAAAAACTGAGATCATTATGACTATCCAATATCTCGATTGATAATTTTGATTTAATGAGAAATATTACATCTATATATATAATTTGCTAATGTGGATATATTTTTTGTAGGTAGGTATATATATTTATTTGTCTGTCCACGTGATTCTGAAGTTATGGCTTAGCTAAAATCATGAAATTTGGCACAGTGGTAGTCTTTAGCAGTGGTAGAACCAACGAAGCCTTTTTTTTGAATTTCCCCCCCGGGACAAAATAGGAGCAAAAAGTTTTTTTTTTACCGTTGCCGACGGAAGGCGTTTTGGGAAAAGGGGCTACTTATATTGTCTCTCCCTGGCGGAGCAGGTTTTTCATCTAGTATATTATAAAAATATATGAATGGATTTGCAAACCTTACCTCAAATATAAAAAACAGTGCGATTATAACTTAATTTAGCTTGATTTACCCCAAAAAACGTTTTATTATACAAAACCCCGATTCCTTTCATAGGTCATTCTATCGACCAGGACTCAACCGGCTATTATGTATGGACAAAAAAAAGATGCAAAAGGGGGGGTTGGCCACAGGATATTTTTAAAAAAATAAAAAATATTTTTTTTGCTGCCCGAGAAATTTACGACCTATAAGTGTTTAGGTTTGAGTTCTAAGCAAATACTCCCAAAAAAAAGTTGCAATACTGAGATAAATTGTTTTCTAAAAGAATATGTTTTAAATTATACTTCATAACTGTTATTTCGGTTTCTTAGTGTTTGTTTTTGTTTATAATGTGTATTAGCTTTATTTAGATGGGTTTGGTATTTTCGCCCCCTGATAATTACAGGGCGAAATAGTTGCCCCAAAAAAAAAAAAATTTTTAAAACGCTACCTGAGGTATTAGGGGAAAGGGAATAATTAATAAAAATAAATGTTCTTAACATTTTATTATTATCTACGTTAATGCAAAAAAAGTTTAAACCAGCCCAAAAAAAGGCGGCCCCCCCCCTTAATCGGATTTCCCAATGGCTAGTTGGAGTATAAAAAAGAAAGACCAGCAAGGGTCTTTCTACGATTTGTTCTCTTTTTATCCCATGAAAATGTACATGTTTATCTCGTCATTGCTTTATTATTTTTTATTTCATTTTAAACATTTTAAGTGATCCTAACCCCCAATGAAACTTTTTTAATTTTTGGATTTTTAATTTTTAAATTTTTTTTTTTTGAATTAAAGGTTTTTTTTTTGATTTTACTTTTAAAAAAAAAATTTTTTAAAAGGGGGGGGGGAAGATTAAAAAAATGGCCCCAATTTTTTTGCATTTTGTAGAAGAGAACGACTCGGGGAAAAACCCAAAAAAATCGTTTTTGTCTCGGTTTTTGTTTTAAAACCCATATCAGTGTTTTAAATGTATTTTAATTGAAAATTTGTATTTTTAAATATATTTGGACATTGCACTTTAAGATAAAGCATTTATTATTTTTTTCCCTTTTTTATTCATCTTCAAAATTTCCTTACATTTCTATAAAATATTTTAGGACAAAAAATTTTTTAAAAAGTTTCTATTTTAGAAAATAATCTTAACAGCTCTTGATTTTCCTTTAAAATATAAAAATTATTTGCCTGTATATTTTCCAACCAAATCTTACATTTCTTATAAAATTTTAAAAAACTACTTGCCCCAAAAAAAAGTATCGCATTATCTTTTTTTTTTCATAAGACAAATGAAAACCCTAGCGAAAATCTTAATATCTTCTTTAAAACAGGAGCTATCAAATAAAAAAATTTTTAAAAAAAAACAAGGCTTTAAGGTTTTGATCATAAAAATCTGCTACTATCGGTGAATCTGTTCATGGGGCATTTTTCCACAAAGCAACCTATTTTTTCGTTAAATAATATACTATAATTTCGTTCCCGAACTTTAACGAACCATTAAAAAAATGATATGGAGTACTTATGATAGAAAGGAAGAATCTTTCTAACTTATTTCTTCTATTTCTTTTTATTAAATTTACGGAGTTCGCCACGGGTCCTAAAACCAATTTTTTTACTTTTAAGGGACAAAAAAAGAAATGCATTTTTTTAAATGAAGTCTAGTGATTTCGCCACCTGTATTGATTACTTTTTTAAATTTTTGGGTTAGTTCTTTTGATATGCATGTAATTGTTTATTTATTTATTAATCTATTCATCCTTTTTCTGTGGCCCTTTTTGAAACTCATCGTCATTGGGGCGAATTTACCACCCATTTAGATTTTTTCCCCCGATCATTACATAGTTTTTTAAAAATTTTTTTAATTTATCTTTCTTTGGGTTTGTAATTTTTTTATTACCCCTCTCTAGAAAAGGTTTATTATTTTAAATTTAAAAAATTTTTTATGTCATTATTTTTTGTTTTCGATTACATTTTTATAAAGCTTTTTTTTATTGCTTTTTTTTACAGCATCTACTGGTATATAATTATAATTAATAAATAAATTTCATTTCTTTTTATTTCTTATAAATATGTATGTTTTTTTTTTTAATAATTTTAGTTATTAATATTATTAGTCCTCTGTAATATGCCATAGTTTATTTTTGTGTATTTTGGGCCATGTGTTGACATTATAACAAAATTGTTATTAAAAGGGAAAATTATAACCTTATCACCTTTTTTGATATTAATGTTTTTCCTTTAAACTACTAAAAATTTACTTAAATATGTCCGTTCCCATTGTATAAAAAAAAATCGTTATCATGGAAAAATTTTTTATAGTTTTATTGGAAAATACAGTCGACTTTGGAAAAATAACTTTAACGTATAATTAGTTATAAGTTTGTAGGATGGGAAAATTAAGTTAAAAAATTGACACCCACGGTATCTGCGTTCTCCTACAGATAAAAATAATAATATTCGAAACTTTATAAAATTTCGTTCTTTTAGCTTACCTATTTTGTGGTATGGAGTTTCACAATAATTGTTGATTTCTTGTTTTATGCCACTGTTAGTCGTAAAACTTAATATACTTTGGGTACCGCATGTAGGTCCGGACTTAAAATTTCCATTATTTAGTATTGTACCTACTTTTTTGGGATATTATGTAGGTTAAAGGCAAATTGCAGGTTTGAATATGCAGAGTCTTTTTTGTCTTAGTTCATTAGTCGTTTGGGGTTTGTCAAGGTATTTTCGTGTGTTTTTTGGGGATCCAAAAGCAACCATACATTAATATTATAGAAATCAGATTAAATTTTCAAAAGGGGGGCCCCACACAATAATATTTTTTAAAATTATTTATTTGGCTTTTCCACAGGGGTTTCATTTTAAAATTTTTTTGGGGAAAAAATCAACAATTTTTGTGGAAGACCATACATAAAAGATACACCCAATTAAAAAAATTTACAACATATTATGCTAAACCTAATTTTATAAAAAAAAGTTTTTTTGAGGGGGAAAAATTTGGAGAAAAAAAAAAGATCTTACAGACAGTAGGTTTCCACAACCTAGAGACCTTAGGACCGGAGGAACGAACCCAAATGAAAAGTTCGGGCCTGTCTAGTTGAGTGTGAAGCAAAGCATAAAAGGGAAAAATTAAAGCCCGGGTTTTCTTATCAACTTCAACTCAAGTTGGAAGAGATACTGGGTTCAACCAACAAAGAAGGTTGTAAAAAATCGCAGTTCAAGATTAAACCTGGCTGAAGCTGAGTTTAAGACTAAAGATTTTTTTGAAACTTGGTTGTGGCTGTTGCACGTAAGAATTTAGGGAATGAAGAGAGAAACTTTATTTAAAAACCTCAGAGCGCTTTTGGAAAAACCATATCAGTGTATTCGTCAAGCTGAGCAGCAGCAATTTGAGCCAACAAAACATGTAGAGGGCTTTAAAAAACTTAACCATTATTACACAAAAAAAAAAATAAAAAGTAAAACAACATTAATATATGTTACATTTTCCTTATTAAAGGGTAAATTTTTTTTAAAAATATACCATTTTGTGGAAAGACGAACATGTGTTTTGTTGGGGAAAAAAAACCAGTTGAATACTGGAATACATTATTTTCTGCATCGTTGTCGTTTTTTATCGTACGCAGAAGTAAATCTACTAAAGAAGAAATTAATAAGCATATTGCTAGAGCCATCAATGCAACAAACAGCAGATACCTGTATTGGGCAACCTAAAGTAAGAAAAGCCAACTTTTTAAATTTGGTATGTGCCATTTCTCGATATTTTTTCTAATAGACCCTGGACGAAATATATAATGGGGAAAAAAAACCTATTTAAAAGATTGATGCCACTGTATAAACATTTTTTTGGTGTGTACCCAAAAAAATTTTAAAAAAAGATTCCAATTCCGAAAACAGTAGTTTATACTAGTTTGTTATGAACATCGGGCCCACTGTCAGGCAACAGACAAACAAATTTAAAAAAAAAAATTTTTTTTTAAAAAAGAAACATCACCACCCACATGCAAGGGAATTTATTTATCTTATGGCTAATGATCAGATTTAGGCCCCAGGGGTTCCCGCAGGGAGGGGTTTTTTTGCTGGGGATTTTCTTTGGGGGGGTTATTGGGGGCATTGAGAACATTTTCCAAAAAAGAAAATTTAGAGAGATTTTAAATCCCAAAAATCTAAAAAACCCAAAATGGTTAAAAAAAAATACGCAGTTTAAAATTCTTAAAATACGGAATTGAATGCTACCAAATGGGCAAAAAAAAAAAAGGTTCCCCCAAAAAAGGCAATTGAGGGAAAAACCGGCCCCCCCCACCCGGGGGGGAAAAATTCCCGGGGCCAAAGCATCCCTTATCTTATGTGGGCCCAACATTCAAAGCTTTAACAAAGGAAAATCTTTGGGATCATGGTTATTTCAAACCAAGGCTTTTTTCCCAGTTGTCCGTCATTTTCGGAGAACAAGGGAAAACCAAAACCTTGGAGTACACACATCAATTAAAAACCCTCAAAATCTGGGGGGAAAAATCCAGAAAACATTGGTTTGTGAGGATCAGCTAGTTAAAACCCCAATCATTTGGGGGGGGAAAACCCCCCCCAAAGGAGTAATTTTTGAATTGACCGGGAAAAAAAAAATTAGCCAAAAAAAGACCCAGGGCTTTAAAGGGGGGAAACCCTTTTTAACCTAAAACCCCCTTCCCCCCAACCCGCCCCCCCCCTTTTTAAAAACTTTTTGGGGGTATAACAAAAATTAAAAAAAAGGGGGTTCTGAACGGGGACGATGACTTTGCCAGTAATGCAAAATTATACCATTTTTTGTATAGAAAAACATTAAAAAAAAAAAATCAGGAAAAAAAAATTATTTATTTTATTTTTTTTTGGTTTTTTTTTTCCTTTTAAAAAAATTTTTTTTAAAAAAAATTTTCATTCTTCCTTAAGTATTAAAAAAAAGAAAATATTTTTAATTTTTTAATTTAAAAAAATTTATTAAAATTTAATTTTTTTTTAATTTTTTTTTAAAAGCTTTTTTTTTTTTTTTTTAATATTTTTAAATTTAAAAAGGTTGTCATTTTTTTTTTTGTAACGACAAAAATTTAATTCAGAAAATTATCTTTGACAGAATATTGACTATTTTCACCAAGGTTTCCATTGGTTATTTATTGCAATTTTTGCTATTTTCAAATTTAAATTCTTATGCAAATTACATTAATTCTGTTGTCAAAAAAAATAAATAGAAAATCATTTTTATAAAATTTTAAAAAAGACACTTACAAAAATAAATCAAAAATAAGTTGTTTTATTAAAAGAAATTCATCCTATTTATGTTGTATCTTTTTTTCGATTCAACTCATTTTCTAGAGTATTCATCTAAATTCCTAAAATACCCCAAATAGCTATTTAATATTTTTTTTTTTAAATACAATTAATGCTAAAAATAAGATCATGTGATTCAAATCACATTTTCTTTTTTCCACAAAAAATGGTATAGTTTTTTAAATTTCACCCTTTAATAAGGGAAAATGTAATATATATTAATGTTGTTTGATTTTTATTTTAATTTGTGTAATAAGTGATTTTTTACTGAACCCCTTTACATGTTTTGTTGGTCAAATTTGTGGGCACTTGGGGTTGTAAAGGGAAAATTGGGCTATGGCGATTATAAGGGGGGAGAGAAGATAAAATTCTCAAAACCTTTAAAAAAGGTCGCTGCCGGGACCAACCAGTGCTCCATCGGGATACCTGGTACCTATCTTCTCCCCTTTTTCTTAAACTAGTCGGGGAGACAAGCTTTAATCTTTCTATGGGCCCCCCTTGGCCAACTTTTGTTTTTCCCAAAGCCCCAGCCTTTGGGGTTTTCCCAAAGGCTAGGGCACTCATTTTCCCACTACTTTTTCCCTTCTTCACAACCCAACCCCAAGGTGGTGAGGACATCCGTGCCGGGGATGGGGGCACATGGGAGATGGTTTTAAAGCCCTCCAGAATCCCTTGGCGCCCTTCGGGAAGAAAGGGAAAGCCTTTTTTTCCCCTTTCCCCACCACTCGTGGGAATCATAGGGATTCTACAAAAAAAAAAACCCATTCCAACTCAGATGGAGGTGGAGGAAGGTCATAAAGACCAAGCCTCACCAGCCTGAGGAAAACCGCTGGATTTGAACCTGCAGGCACTAATCCTGAGCTCAAGAACCCAACCTCGAGCGCAGGATGTCTGGGCACAGCGCCGGAAACTTGAAATTGAGGGGCTAAAGCTAGAGGTGAACCATAAACCCCAGGGCCCAGGGCAAATGGGAAAACCAAACCCAATCTGGAGGTGAGAAACCTTCAGGCAGAAAAGCTGAGTCGGGGGAAAACGAACCCGGCGGAAAAAGGAAGTGCCCGTAGCACACCTACCCCGAGACAAACCAAGAAAGGCCGGTCTGAGCATGTACAGGAAAAACCCAAAACAACAACTGGGGAAACCCTTTCAAACAGGTTTTAAGGCCAAAAAATGGAGTTCGTTGGACTCGTTCAAAGGGAAAAACCAAAAGAAACAGTCCAAACAGATTCAGATGGCGATGACTGGGGAGATCTTGCCCCGGGGGAGGGACATTTCGGGTAGCTACCCGCACGGGGGTATTTCTTTAACCCTGGTAAACGATCACGCCGGGAACGGGCTAATGGACAAAGTTCCAAAATTCAACCCGGGGGAGGGGGGATTTTTAGAGTGGGATACGTTTAAGGACTTTTAAAAACCCCAAAGGTTGTGACTTTTATACCCACGGAACCCTGATGACAAGAAGCCAGGTAAAACCCCCGAACGGGGGATCCAAAACAAGGATCTAAAACACGGGTGACTGGAGGCTCATCAGCAGCCAGGAGAAACAGGGCATCACCCTTGTACTTCAGGGACGAACACGCCCGAAGGATTCAAGAGGGGTCCAACCCTTTTTGCCTAAACCCCAATCACCTTCAGAGGCCCAAAAGCCAAACAGGAGTCTGCGGGAACTGCGGGTGCTTCAAGCAAACCTGCAAAAACAGGGCCAGGCTGTCCTATGCAGGCTCCTATCTCGGGAGACGCGGACATACCCCCCTATACAAGAACCGGGTTTTTAAAGGAAAAGTTGGGGCGGGGCGAAGCCGGAGGTAAGAATATAGACTCAACTCTGGAAATGTCAGATCCTGCATATTTTTAAGAAGGAACTACATCCCTTTAAAAGCAACTGTTTTTGTTTAGGACCAGGCGGCGGGGGTAAAATAATCATGGAAGGTGAGGACTGAAGCTGTCCCCGCTTAACCTACCCCCAAATGATCCCCGATCCACCCCCATCTGAGGAACTCCGCCAGTTGGAGACGGGTCTAACCTACAGCCTTATTTGGGATGGATGCCAACGCCACCACACTGTTTGGGGGAAGCAGTGATATAAACGGGAGGGGGAGTACCTTTTGATTTTATTTTTCCCTGAAAATTTAGAGGTAAAATAGGGGAATGAACCTACTTTTGTGACTAGAGCCCGTAAAGAGGTAATTGACGTTATTTTGGCATTCCGCGTATACGATCCCAGGAAACCCGGGTGGTATGTACTGGGGAACCGTCGCTGCGATCACGGGACATTTTCCCTGGCGATCTCTGCATTTGAGGCCAATGGGGGAGCCCGGGATCCGGGGAGCACGGACTGGAGAAATACAAGGAAATTTTAAATCAACTGCAGTAACGTCAAAACCAGCATTAGGAACACTACTGACATAGAGCTTCTTCCGCAACTACTGGAGGCTATTACAAACTCTTTCAGAATCACTGTCCCAGTAAAAACCCTGGAAAAAACTCCTGGGGGAATAACGAACTTAACCCAGACTGTTCAACAGAGGAAGAAAAAGGGGGGTGGGATGAACATCAATCGCACCACCGAATACAAAAACGGGGGCCGTAAGGCCAAACGGGTTCATGGAGGAAATATCGGGGGGTTGAAAATAAAACCGAAAAAAACCGTCAAAAGATCCGGCCAATCCCGTTGGGACTTAAAAAAAAAGATGGAACCTCTTGAAACTGGCAGGGAAAATTTGGAGATTTTTCTCCAAACACACACCCGGATCAAGAGAAACTCAACTTAAAGAGACCTAAAGTCAATGTTCCGAATATTCGGCCCACAAGAAGGGCGGGGAAATAGCAAAGGGAAATCATAACCTACGAAAAAAAACGAGTGGGGAATTGAATCATTTTAAGCCCAAAGACCTGGACCTGATGGGGAAAACCCAGCACTATACAGCAGGGAAAGCAAATCCTAGTTCCACTGGGAAAAATCTTCCGTGCAAGCCTAGCTCAGCTATTTGCCCAAAAGCATGGAAGCAGACTAAAAAGGTCTTCATTCCAAAGCCGGGTAAGGGTGCTCCCAGGCGGGGTTGACCAATTAAATTTTCGTCTTTTATGATAAAAAAAATGGAAAAACTGATCGACAGGTATTAGGAAAATCCCTTCAGAGAGGCCACTCCCCAAAAAACCCAAAATGCCTATCAATCAGAAAAAACAGGAGTCTGCTCACACAACTGGGACCAGATTAGAACTCGCACTGAACAACAAGGAAATCCCGCTGCATTTCTTGACATTGGGAGTTTTTATCGAACCTCCTTCAACTCAATTGCCGCGGCTCTTGCCAGACATAATGTTAACGACACCATTTGTGGTGGGTAAACAACATGTTACTTGGGACGAGCGCAAGAACGTTATTCAGCGAAACAAGGAGGTGTCAAAAGGATGCCCACAGGGGGGGGTTCTTCCCCCCCTACTGTGGGGTATGGTTTTTGACGAACCCTGGTAACGAATAATAATGGCCAAACCCCAGGGGTTTCGTAATCACTATACTTGTCGTGGGGGGAAACATAACAAAACAACCTCGGGGCTTATGCAAAGGGCACTGAGAATTGTGGAGGGATGGGGCAACAAGGAAAACCTTACTGTTAATCCTGGCAAAACTGCCAATACCCTTCACTAGACGGGGCGGGAATTTTAAAATCTCCTCACTTCTTCGGTACCACCTCGCTATGTCCAGGAGGTAAAATATCTTGGGTTAACTCTGGACTTAAGTAACCTGGAATCCACATATGCAGAATGTGATTAATAGGCAAAAAAGGCTCTAATGGCTACCAAAAGAGCTGTGGGGAAGAATTGGGGTTTCAACTAGATAGTGCACTGGTTGTACACGGCGGGTTCAATATCGGGGCAAAAAAAGAACAGAGAAAAACAGAGCTGGGGTTATCCAAACCCGGAATAGCATGTCCCTTTTATAACGGGGGCTATTAGAAGCACTAACTGCAGCCATGGAAATTTCTAAGCCTCCCCCCTTTGGGATAATTATTAAGGCGGAGGCGAGGATTGGGGGACAGGCTGAAATGAACGGCCGGTGCCTGGGGCCCGCCCTAGGGCACGCCCGAATAACGAGCAACACAAACTCAATATTTGAGATGAGCAGGATAAATGCCAAAAAGGATAAATACACACAGACCTACAAACCCAGCTTACCTGGGGCGGAGTGAGCGATCTCCGTCACCAAATTTGGGTTTTATACCGAGGATCCCAAAACTGACAAGGAGCCCGGGGAGGAATAGGTATAACCCAGGTTTAATGCTTTGCTTCCCCGGGAAATATGCCATGTTTTCCAGGCGGAAATATATGCCATTGAACTTTGTCTGGAGAAACTTGAGGAGGAGATATAAGGGGGGAATTAACTTCTCTGATAGTCAAGCCGGGCCTAAAAGTTTTGCACCAACAAGTCAACTCAAGGTTTTTGGAACTGTTCAAGCCTCCTAAACCTGGCTAACCCCAACAAAGTTACACTTTCCTGGGTGCCAGGACACAGGGGAATACAGGGAATGTGAGACTCCTGGGGAGGCTCCGCAGCAATGTTTGTGGGTCCGAACCTGTTTTTTGGGAAAACCAAAAACCCGGCGTGGCTAATGACTCGGGGGGATTCAAACACAACATCAGTCATACGGAACCACATTCCAAGGAAAAAACACACAAATCAATGTTGGAATCACCATCGAAAAATTGACAAGTGAATACTAAAACAAATAGGAATCAGATTAGAATAATGACAGGATTAATAACCGGGCACTGCACCCTAAGAAAACTTTTCACACTTGGGGATCTATAGAGAAGAACCCATTTGCAGACTATGTGAAAGAGGAAGAGACACCTCTCACATCATATGAGTGCCCTGCACTTACATACTGGAGAAAAAACAAAACCTCATGGTGGGCACAACCAAGGAGGCTGGAGACCAAAAAAAAAGTAAAAGGGCTCACACCGTCTAAGGTGTCAAACCTTAACTGAAACAAATACAAAAGATACAAAAAACCCGAGGCTGCAGTGTCGAGGGGACAAAACCTCAACTTGTGTTTTAGATTATCAATCAATCAATCAATAAAAAAAAAGTGATATTTTACTGGCCCTTACATGTTTTGTTTGGCTCAAATTTTTCCGGGTCCTGCCCGACGAAAATAGCACTGAATGGTTTAAAAGGGGGTCGTTAGGGTTTTTTAATTAAAATTTGCACAAAATACAAAGTCTCTTCATTCCCAAATTCTTTCGACACAGCCCCAACCGTTTCAAAAAAATATTTTTTTTTGATTCTAATCGCACCCCAAAAAAACCCCCTATACCAAATTTGGTCAGAATCGAGAGGAGCCAATTTTCGAGACAATTACCAGTTCTGCACTTACAAAAAGAACCACATTTATAGGAGCTAAAAATTTTTTTATTAAACAAAGAGTGTGTTAAATCACAAGGACACATTTTTAGAAAAAAAAGAATAAAAAGATGTGTCATATGTTTTTTAAAAAAATTTTTTGATAAAACTACTTACAATTCTTACACCAAATATGGGCCATTAAACAATGTAAAATTTTAATAGTTAGATGTTAAAGTTTAATTACATCTAAAGAATTTTTTAAAATTTTAATGCCTCAATCAAATTTTTTTTCTAATTTGATGATTCAGTATTCAAAAAATAGTAATAAAAAGAAATAA
>JAHBCN010024914.1:0-11631 GCA_019359885.1 Listronotus oregonensis | reverse complement strand
AAACTGAAAAAAAAATTTTTAAATTTTAATTTTTAAAAAATTTTTTGATCAAAAACTTAGAAATTTTGATATTTTTTACTTTTTCATCTTTTTTAAAAAAAAATGGCATTAGATTTATTTAACTTGTCTGTATAGTATTAAAAAAAAAAAAAAAAAAGGGGGGGTTATGGTTTTTAATTATTTTAAGTTTACCGAATTTACTCAGCATCAAGCATAAAACCCCATGTTTTAAATTAAAAAATATTGATGCTACACATCCATCTTTATTTAATAAAATAAATGAAATTTTTTTTATTTTACGTTTTTTGAAAAAGTTTTTTGGTAAAATGCTAGAATTTTTCCCCAGTTTATTATGTGGTTATTATCAAATGCGTGTGACAGTTTTTTTATTTGTGGAATTCTGTGTTTTAATGATGTTCTATGTTTTTTTATGCGCTTTAATGGTCTGAAGTTTCTTTTACATAAAATTTATTACATTAAAAAGGGGGATCTTATAAATAACATTTTTCGTTGTTCGTTTATATTGTATTTTTTTTTTTTGTTACTTGGGATCAATAGTGTTTTGTGTTTTAAGGATAGTGGAATATTAAATTTACCCCCTATTCGTTGAATTTTTTTTGGGATAACCCAAGAATATATAAAAAAAATAAACCCCCAAAAAAATTAACGCTTTTTTAAAAAAAATTAAAAAATTGGCCTTTTTTTTTTTTAACTGGCGCCAATGGGTTTTTAATTATTTGTTTATGATATATTTTCCATATATTCAGTAAATAAAAATGGTTCAAAAAATTTCAAAGCAGTTTTTTTTACCATATTAAAAAAAAATGGTTAGTAAACAAATTTTTTTTATTTCGAATTTGGTAAAAAAATTACAAATTTAATAAGGGTTTTTCCTCCCTTCCCCTTTTATTACTCTTCACATCTTCTAGGCATACTTAAAATTAGGTTTCTGATGGCATCCTGATCCATGTGATCCCGATTTGACTTAATACTAAAAAAAATTCATTAAGGTCTCGGGGGGATAAAAAAAACCCTACACCCATATTGTCCCATAGGGTTCAATAGGGTTAAGGTCAGGACCCCCTTTTTTTGGGCCCAAAGGGAAAATGGCAATTTCCGACCCCCGGGGGGAATTTTTTAGACTCTGGCAACGGGGGACGGCATTATCGTGTTTAAAAAAAAAATTTAGGTCCAATAAAAGGGGCAAAGGGGGCACAGGGGGTTTTTTAAAAAGTGCGTTATTTTCGATCAGCTGTCAGGGGGGGTCTCTCAGGAAAAAAACAAAACCCCTTTGTGCGGGCTTCCAAATAATCCACCCCATACCATAACAGAACCTCCACCATGCCATTTCAACCATGTTGCATTGGGGCGTATCGTTCACCAGGGGGTCGATATACTCTTCACGGCGATCATCACTAAAAAGACAAAATCTTGACTCATCAGTGAACAATACATTGCTCCAGTCGGGTTTTCCCCAATTTATGCTCTTAGCGAACCCAAGACGTTTCCTTCGATGGTCTGCGGTTAGAAGGGGGGGGTTGCGGCTTGATAGGAGTAATTCCCCCCCTTTTGCCAACCTTCTTCGCACGTATCTTTACTAATAGGAATTATACCGGGGAAAAACCCTTTCTTGCAGTGCAGTGCTTGTAACAAACCGAGTTCGTAAGGCCTGTAATCGAAAAAAAAGGGTTTTGGGTTTGGTGTTGTGGGCCCTATGGCGTCCTTGTCCACGTCTTCTTTTTATTACTGTTGGTCTGCGAAATCGTGCCAATGCTCGGGGTACAGCAGATTGGGACACCCAATTCGAAGGTACTTGAACTTGCGACAATCCTTCTTCCACAAGCGCTATGGCAGCAGCACTTTCCCCCGCCGAAAGATTTCTAATTTTACGAACGTTTTGAGCCATTTTAATTATACGAATCTTAAAGTTGTCAATACGCGTAAAAGCAAACTACACGCATCTAAGTGGCAAAATGCACCTTAAGAAATCGGTTTACTTATCATTTTTTTGATATTGTAAACAAACCGCTTTTTGCCTACTGGATACAAAAACATTCTCCGAAAATATTCAAAATATATCATAAGGAAATAATTTAATTCATTGGCGTCCGTTAAAAAAATTTTATCAGGCCAATTTTTTAATTTTTTTAAATTATGCTTTAAATTTTTTGGGGCATTTAGATTTGTAATAGGTCTTTTTTGATTTTGTCCAAATTTGTTGTTCAAATTTTAGAAGCATTTGTTTATAAAATCAAGAGAATAATTAGTTTGAACTAAAATATCTTTTAAAAATTCTTTTTTATTTTCTTTGTTTTGATCAAAACAAATTATTTTAATTCTATCGAAAAGATTTTTTACAACTCTTTTTTTTTACCATTACTGGGTGATTAGAGTTAAAACTTTAAAAAACTGCCCAATTAAACTCGGAACGCCCCGAAGCAGAAGCGTTAATATCGTATATTTTTGGGGTATTTTAGAAAATTACAATCTGATTGAACCTGAGTTTCTAAGGTCATTAAATTTTTATAATTTAAAATGTAGCCAGAATTTTTTTCCACTCACTAAACTTAGAAAAAAGAGAAATGATCCCAGCAAAAACGCTTATGTAAAATAAGGACAACGTTCCTATCCAAAAATGTCGGCTCTTTAAAGTATTAATATCTAAAATTAGACCAAGTTTTATCCACAATTATTCTAAATTTCATTCCCAACACACTCTTCTTGTCTCTAGGGTACATAACTACGTACCTATCTATTATGTGTCTTGAATTAAAAGTTCAATTAGTTGCTTATATTTTTTCCATTTTTTAGGTTAAATTTTCTTAAAGAATATTAAAAAATACGGCAATGGCAGCAATTATTTGGAAGCGTCTTGGAAAAAAGTTGAATTGCGATGTCCATCATTACACATTAAGTGCTGGATCATCTGAAATCAAAAAATTAAAGTTTTTTCTTTGAATAATTTCTTTCCCAGGTAACGCGGAAAGGGGTTTTTCGAAATTTCAATGTTTCACTTTTTGGGAACATTTTGAAAGGAAAAAATGTGATTTTTGCGAAAAAATCGGCAAATTTGTTATTATAAAATAAAAAATATTAAAAAATTAAAACAACTCTCCGGCGTTTCCTCGTAAATTATGCACAAAAATAATGTTCAAAATTTTAAAAGGATCGGTGCAGTAGTTTTGAAGTTATAAGGAGCACCGACTTTGAAAAAGTAAGTTGTGAGAAAAACGCTTTAAAGTTTTGAACTTTAAAAAATTTGTGTTTTTAAGCAAGTTTTATCGGCTTTTTTTTATCTTTGTGACAGCTCACGAAGAATTATTATATATGTATATTATGTCCTACGGATTATATATACATAATATATAATCCTAAGTACCCAAGTACCGTGAGTGCCGGGTTTTCCGATGTTTAACCCATTTCTTCCCAGTTTTGTTGTCCAAGCACTGAAACATGCAAATGTTGCATTTCACAGCACCTTTTAAACAGCGGTAGTGCCACCACGGACGTTATTTTTAAATAACTACTACCTAAAAAATAACTACTACCTACTTACCTTACTTACCGCTATATCTTCGTTAGTTTTGCTCCGAACTCTCTTAAATTTTTACGCAATAATCTTAAAAAGGTTTTGCATTTAGAAAATCAAATTTAAAAAATGCAAAAAAGAGTTTAAAAACGTTAACCCCTTTAAACGCCAGGAGTCAGTCGGACTTAGTGATTAAATTTTTACATGTACCTGTTTTTCGAACACCCTGTGTAATAAACATTTTTTGAAAGGAAGTTCTGTTTTTAATTTATACAATCAAAACAGGGTTTTTGTGTTATTGACCTTCATCAAGCCCCAACTTTTATCCAGAGCTTTTATGACTTGTTACCTTGTATATATCTATTAACAGACGCTAGCTAATTGATACTGTAAATAAAAAATTATGGTCTCTAATATGATTTCCAAATATTTTCGGTTGTTGACCTTGTTCTTTGTATGCACTTCAAATTTCCTATTCTACGATAGCACACGCGTCTTTTATCTTTGTCACTCCCATTTTTTAACAATAATCTCTTTTGTTAGCTTTATTGTAAACTATGTGCAGCATAGTCGTATTCTTCTTTGGTCCGACAAAGAGAAACTTTAATGAATATCCTATATACATAATAAGTTTTCTTAATCAACTCCAGGTAATAACTTTTTTTCGGGTAATCTTGATAACACACGATGAAAGTAAAACGCCTTTTATGTTCTTTTTTTATTAGGTCCCCAGAATACTAGCTTGTGTCGCAATGTTTTTTATCGTGTAATTATCTGTAAAACCATTGTTCGGTAAAAAAATGTATGTGTTGACGTATTTTTTGAATAATAGGCTAGATAATGCAGGCATCATACTTTGTAGATTATGAGAAAAAATAGTCTACGTGTGAATTTAAATGAGTAATATGTTCTTTTATTTTATTATTTATTATAATCTTCCTGAGGGGACAATCCGAAGTCTGTCAAAATACGCTTCCACGGCTGCAATTACCTCTTTTTTCCATGAAAATCGTTTTCTACGGATAAATGTTTTAAGATATCAAAACAACCATAAGTTAAAGGGAGCTAGATATGGTGGATAGGATATTGCAACAATTTTTACCTTTATTCACTGATTGTTGCGATGGGTTTTTGGGATGTGTGAGAAGGTGCGATGTCTTGATAAAAAAGGTATATTTGTCTTTGTAAACTAGATCTTTCTTACGAACATCCAGCTGGTCCAAAAGGTTACAGTAATAGCCTGATATCTTTTGGATTCCCCAGTTTTTGGAGGTATCTACGAAACAAATTTTATTTTGCATCACAAAAAGGACCTGATAACATCTTCTTGATCGTTTCCGGGACCCTTAACCCTTGTTGCGATTCAGGATTGGTGGTAAACTCAAGTTTTATCCATAGTATAAAACAAACGTATAAAATCCGTTTTATTCTTTCTAAAACTCTCTAATTGTTGCTGAGAAAGTCGCATTCAGATGTGTTTTTGTTCCATTGTTAGCGAATGCAGCATTAATTGTGCACATCGCTTCCTGAGAGCCACAACTATTGTTCACGCAGGCTAATGAAATACCCAGGACTTATAATAAATCTTTGCGATTAATGGACGAACTTCCAAAACCATATTCTACATTTTTGCTACGATTTCTGATTTTAATACACTTTTTGGACGTCCTTCACGTGGATTGTCTTTGAGACTTGCACGACCACGATTTAATGTAGTAACCCATCCTTTCTTCTGTTCTGATTAATGTTGAAATATCCTTATACATTTTTAACAATCGTTTACGAATTTGTTGTGGTGCTACGCGTTCTTAAACTAAGAATTATTTATTGTACGATTCAATTTTTTCTGTTGTAAAAAAATACTCTGGCACATCAACTTTGAACCGCTGTAAATAGAGAATAAGTTGACAGATCTACAAGAAACAGCACACTTGTTTATAAAAAAGTACTAACATTTTTAGAAAAATAAAACGACTAATCTAATAGTGCCATCTCATAGGACAAAATTTATTAAAAAACATATTATAAAACAATGATTTATGAAATAAGAAGTGGTTTTACATTTTCTTTAGGTTTCCCGTAGCACTTTTGTAATAATTGCGTCATGTTTCTTTTTTTTCGAATTATTAAAATTTTCGAAAATTCGAAAACTTTTGAATAATTTAAAAATTTCGAACAATAAGAAACCTTTAAATAATTCGTAAATATTTAAATTATTCGTTAATATTTTGAATAATTTAAAGCTTCAGATCTTTTTGTAAATATTTAAATAATTTGGAACTGTTCAATAGTTTGTAATTTTTTACCCAATTTTTAATTTTTTTTTCACGGCCGATGTCAGTATATACAGGTGATTGGTAAGAGGCGAAAAATGAAACCCGATTAATTTTTAATTTAATCGAAAACAAGAATATTTTTTTTGCAAATTTTCCTTCGTTTTCGAGATATTTCACTAAAGTTTTGCAAAAAATTAAATCACATTGTGGGTGGCAATTTTAGTTGGCGCTTTAAACTATTACGTCATATGAAATCAAGTTAACCTTGTCAAAAGTTAGCCCTTGTCAATCTGTTGTTGGAAAACTCACAATACACATAAACAATATTACCGTATTCTTACCATTTTCTTGTGATTTTTCAATACAGATTTGACAAGTGTCTAACTTTTGACAAAGGTCAAACTTGATTTCATATGACGTAATAGTTTGAAAGCGCCAACTAAAATTAGGACACAATGTGATTTTAAAAATTTTTTTTTTGGCAAAACTTTTTTAGTGAAATATTTAAACAAGGAAAAATTTTCAAAAAAAAATATTCTTTGGGTTTTTGATTCAAAATTAAAAAAAATTTAAATTTGGGGCTTCATTTTTCGCCCCTACTTACCAATCACCCTGTATAATTATAAAAAATTCTAATTCTGTAATTATTTAAAATTTTAGGAATTCTTCAAAACATTTTTAAACATTGATATTTTTCAAATTATTCGATAACTTTCGAATAATTCGAAAATACGAAGGATTTGATTCGAATTTTGAATCACATAATAATATTCGGATTTAGTACGAATAATTGAAGTTGAATTATTCGCACACCCCTATTTAATAATTAAAAAAAAACAGTTTTCACAACAAAGTAAGAAAATTCATTCTTAAAATTCAAAACATCTTATTAGTCAGGTAAATTAATTTGAAGTGGGTTAAGTCGACCCAAACGATCTTTAACAGAAGTAAGACAAGAAAAATAGTGGCCATAGACGTTGGATATAATTTAAGAAAAGTGTTCAGAAATCTCCATATAATAAGATATTAAGAACATTTGTCTTCAAGCAAGGCAGAAGAGAATGGTGCAAACTGTTAAATGGTGACACAAATATTTAAGCTGTTTAAAAACGGCCTATTTGCAGCTGGTAATTTTATCATTGCAGGGGATTGAACTTGGCTTATTTATACGATGTACATTCTAAACGTTATAACATTGCTTAATAGAAATAAACCTTATTCTCCTTAATACAGCTGGTTTATGAAGAAGTTATGATGGTTAAAATGGTAAATTATTGATTATAATTTGCCTTATTTTATTCTTGGATTTTTTTCTTTGTTTTTATAAAACCCTTGCCAAATTTTTTTATTAAGAAATACAATTAATTTAATTTGCAAAAAATTAAATAAACGTCGATCATTGAAAAAAAATTTTAAATTAACCGGTGTTTTATTTTAAATTAAATTTTAAATTTTATAAGCCTAAAATTCAAAAAATTTAATATTTTATTGGGGCCCCCTTTTTTTTATGAAAACTTATCTTGCTAAAAAAAATTTTCTGTCCTAAACGATCCAGTACAGAAGGAAGCATGATATTTTGTAGTAGATCTATAAAACCTCCGCATTAACCTTCCTTCGAAAAAATAACATACCCCAAAGCCCTTTGTGCACCGACCCCCAAATATTTACCGAAAATCGCCCACTATGTATTTATATTTGGGTATATTTTTCATCAAATCGTGTTTCTTGAGGCCTGTATACCTTAAGTATCTCATTTTAGCACGACTGAAACACTTTTTCATCGGTGAATTATTTTTTTCCCAAAAAAATGGGGGCCAAAATTGGGGAGCAAATCCAATACTTTTTTTTATTTGCATTTTTTAAAAAACCGGTGCCGTTCTAACCGATGCGGGGAAAATTGTTTTTCGTTTTTCAACTACAGATTTAAATGGTTGGTTTCTCAAAACATTAACTAAATTATTGTCTTGTTATGTTTCGATATTTTGGGGCGACCACTTCCAGCTCTTTTCTTAAAGGAGGTTTTCTTGCCATGTTTTTTTAAAAAAATGAATAGTACTCTTTGGGATGTTAAGCTCTTCCCAATCCCTTTCGGGCCCAAGATTTAATGGCCGTTACTCGAGCCGTTACTGTACTAGTACGTAAGCAGTAATCAAATCGTCATCAAACACTTTTATTACACCAAATAGGGAATGGTTGACCCTATGGATAAATATTGTGTGTGAAAAATGTTTATTTTTGTATTTTTTTAGGTTGCTTTTTCTAAACATAAATGAACACAATACTTGCTATCTCGTTTTCTTTCTTGCATGAAAGTCACTTTTTTAAATAAAAATCTATATGAATACGATGACATTTTGACGGTAAAAAAGTTACGTGACGACTTAACCTCCATTTTTGTTTAATTTTTATGGGTTTGTTATTGGCACTTTTAACTTTTAAAAACTTTTTTAAAACAAAAAAAAAAAAAAAAAATTCTAATTTCAAAATCCAACCGAGTTAAGTTAGGTAGAAACATACATAACATGTCTGTTTAAATCTAAATCCTGTGTATGTACACCATCAAGTTTACCGTCGTACGATCGGTCCAATGGACCAGTCCAACAAAACGAGAACTTGAGTACGAAACTTTTATACTGGTCATTTTTAGCGAATAATTATTATCCAATAGAATTTTTTAAATGATGAAATCATAGATATAACCATAGTCATACTCGTTTAAAGTTAGTATAGCTATGGCTAAGCCTAGTTAACTATCAAATAACTGCCAATAAATTAGGTTATCAAAAAACAAACAAGTTTCCAGAACTATACAAGCAGTACACTATCAAGATATTAATAACGATTTCCGGGATTAACCAAGTTTATTAATTCCCCAAACTAATCCGTATTAGTCACAAATTGACTCTAAAACTATAAAGGTTATTTTACTTGCAAATAGTTTTTGTAAAATTAGCGGAGGTCAACCACGTAATAATATGAAAGAATTTGAAATTACATTATTTCTTGGCATTTAAAACCGCGAGAGAGAGAAAAATTTTTTGTGCAGGGGGGTTTTTTTTTGTAATGTTTATTAGTATTTTTTTTGGTTTTTTAAAAGGAAAAAAACGATAAAGAGGATACGATTTGCCTTTTAAAAGAACTTTATTGCAAAAGGGGAAAAAATGAAGTGCCAGTAAATTTTTAGCAAGGTAGAAAAAAAACTCTATAAATAATGGTAATTATTTTTTTATATATGCCAGTATTTAAAAAAAAAAATCTTTAAAAAAAGGGTTTTGTATAATTATTATTTGGGATTAGACAGAATAATTAAAAAAAAAATATTTTCCCCCAAATGAAAAGCCGGGTTTCTGGGGAAATATTCATCGCACAGGGGGGAAAAATTTTTTTTTTAAAGTGATCAAGAAAAAAAACTGAAAATGGTTTTTAAGTTTCAAAACACCACGAGATGGCGAACCGCAACGGTAAATTAAAATAACGTTTTTTCCAAAAAATTGCTAGTACTATAAACAAATTTGGTTTGGGGTTTTGGGGTTTTTTTTATTTCCATTTTCCCCCTTTAAACATACAAAAAATCATATCGTATATTTAAGTTTCTCGAGAAAATCTCGAAAAAACCTGTTTTCCTTAAAAACGCCCTCAGTTGGTGAACCACAAAAAGGACACCAAAAAAAGGTAATATTTAAAAGAGCTTTAAATTTTTTTTTTAAACGAGTACCCACTGAAATTTTTAAAAGATGTGGAGATAGAGCTATTTGAAAATTGCAAATTTATCATCTTCTCCCACCCTTTTTATTGGAAAACAGTATTGCCCGAAATAAACAGTACTGAAACTAAGGGCGGTGTTTTTATGGCGCTGTCACACTCAAGTTAGCTAGTATAGACCTGTCAAGTAAACCTCAAACAAGTAATTAGTAGGGCCTAATTGTTAAAAATGGTGTTAAGTACAGAGGAGAAAGTGTTTCTGGTAGAGCATTATTTTCGCTCATACGGAAGGGGCCCGAATAATGGTAAGTTTGCTATACGTGTCTGATCAATTCACAAACGGTTTAATAAACGGTCTCCAAGTAATGCTGTAATTTTGAAGGTTATTGAAAAGTTGAAATACGGGTAGTGTATTGTGCCAACGAAAAGGAAACTCGGGGCGTCCCGGGACAGTTAACAACAACAATAACCATGAACGTGTTTTTGAGCAAATTTTCCCAAAATCCGAAAGCCAGCCAGGCAAGGACAGCGTTACAATTTGATTTAAAAGAACTTCCTTTCAAAGAATCCTGAACGAGCTGGGTGCATTTTCGTATGTGATTCAGGTACATCAACAACTACATCCTGGGGATTATCGCAGGGGTGGAATATTGCGCCAGAATTCCGCGTTACAGTATGAAAATTAAATTTTTTAAAAAAGTTTGGTTTTCAGACGAAGCACACTTTCACTTGTGGCCATGTAATGTCGCAAAATCGATTTCTGGGCTTTGCCAGACCCGTGAGGTTCAAGGGGTTTCCCTTTTACATAGTGCAAAAGTGAGTGTCGGGTTGGCTTTTCCGGACACGGAATCATTGGTCCGTACTTCATCGAAGAGAATGGGGCAAGTCACTTTTAATCAACAGAGGTACAGACACATTTTAACACGATTTATCCCTGATCTACTCTTTTCCATAATTGGCATTTCGAAAAAATTTTTCAGCGGAGGGGCAATTGCCATACTGCTCCGAATTCGTCAATTTCTTCAAGAACTTTTCCCCAAGCAAATTCATTTCACGATTTAACTTTTATCCTTCACATTCTCCAGACCTCCCCCTCCAGACGTACATTTGGGGCATGGAAAAAATGAGTTTTCAAACGGGCACCACAAACCATCGATGAATTAAAGGATGCCGTTAGAGTTTCCGCAGCTCTGAGAAACCCTTATTCAATAACATGACCAGAAACTTAGAACACGTTATGAAGTCTGTCTTGAACGAGGAGGTGCACATTTAAAATATAATAAAGTGTCAATATTATGTTTTTTAAATATAAAATACGATTACAAGTTCAGTACTGTTTATTTCGGGCAATACTGTACAACAAAAAGTCAAATCCAAACTGATGCCGAATTGGTTAGAGTTTTTGCTCATTGAATCAAAATTGTACCTAATACTAGCTAATTTAAGAGAAAACCCGTTTTTTTTTTTTAATTAATCGTTGCGGTCGCGCCATCTCGCGGTAGTTTTAGAACTTCAAAATTATTTCCAGCTATTTCTCTTGACCACCTTTACAAAAAATATTTTTCCCCCAAACGTTCCGATAAATATTTCCGAGATACAGCCGGCGTTCTTTCTTATTTGGACAACCGGTACAGGATCATCTAACGAGGACTGAAGAACCGTATTTGTAGCTTTCTTCGTTTTTAAACAACGTGAATCAGCCATCCAGGGCCGGATTCAACTTTGTGCCTCCCATAGGCTAATATATTTGTGCCGCCCTAATATGTCAATATTTTTTGGATATCAGAACGAAAAATTTTGCATTAAAATAATGTAAAACTTCACTAGTAATTTTTATTAAAAAAAATAAACAAACTTAACAAGAGTAAAACATACAGAAAATTAAATAACATTTATTTAAAACAAGCAAATTTTATAATATAAAAACAAAATTTAAAATATTAAAGCAAATAAGTTTTTATTTTTTAAACTAAGTATTATTTAATTATAGGCAAAACCTTATACCAACATTTTTCTTTGAACCTTTTTTTCTGCAAAATCAATAATTATATTATTAAAATTTACGATTATATACATGTTTTTATAAATTAATCGTTAATTTGCCGCCCATAATATTTGCCGCCC
>JAHBCN010024913.1:0-11579 GCA_019359885.1 Listronotus oregonensis | reverse complement strand
CCTAAAGAATCAAATGTTGCCATATGCAGAAGAAAATTTACCGGTTACTTGGGTCTTTCTACAAGATAACGATCCGAAACAAAATGTAGAGTTGTAAAGGGATTGGTTTCACGAGGAAAAGTCACTGTAATGGTTTTTCCCCCGCACAAAGTCCAGATTTAAATATTATTGAAAACCTTTGGGAGCACTTGGATCGCGAAGTTAGGAAACATCAAAACACAATAGGAAAGTTTTAAATACGGATTTTGAATGAAGCTTGGAAAACATTTACCAGATTTTATAAATAAGTTATTAGATAATACCAAACAGACTTGGAAGTTATTAAGAAAAAGGGGGTTTTCCACACATTATTAATTTAGTGAAAATATATCATAAGTTTTTTTGTAAAAAATAATCTGTATTAAGTTTCTCCATTTTTGTCCATTCTTTTTATGAATATATTTTTCTTTACTCAATAAATATATATTTTTTGAAATTTTGGGTAGTATTATATTCCTAGTGTCAGTGTCTTTAAAAAAAATATGTAAAAAAAAAATTAATTAGATATGTTAATCAAAAATATAGGTATTTAAAGAAAGTTTCTCCATTTTTGTCCAACAGTGTATATATATATATATATATATATATATATATATATATATATATATATATATATATATATATATATATATATATATATATATATATATATATATATATATATATATATATATATATATATATATATATATATATATATATATATATATATAAAAACATATATAATTTATAAAGCCGAACAAGTTGATCTGCTCATCATTTATTAAGGATGTATTTACAATAAAAAGGTATTTTCACGGCTTCTGCTCTGAGGAGTTGGCCAGTATAATACCTCCTTTGGAAGGTTCCAACAGAGCAACGTGTAGTTCCACTTTTATGCATCCTTTTACAGTCAATTTAAGAGGCTTCGAACTTCCCACTTTGTTTGTTCCTTTATCCCTAGAGTATTCAGAAAATGGATTCTACTACCCGCAGAAGTTTTCCCTTTTCCTCCAAATTTTCAAATATTTAAGTCCCGTGTATATAGACTCTAAGACTGGAATTTCATGGCTTTTATGTATGGCTACCCTATATACAAGGCGCGCGACACGCTAAGCACGCCTTCGAAATGTTATTGCAACAATGAAGCAGTTAACTTTAACAACACTAATCTTGTTTCCGGGTACGTCGGGCGGAAAACAGCTGGATTTTCTAAATTTCCGGCTTATTTCAGCCAACTTAGGGATCATTGGGAAAATATTTTGGCTTCTAAAATTTAAAGGGACGAATTTACCTTGGATTTTTCTTAATATTAGAACATCTAATACGGTAGTTTTTCATTTTAAAAAATATCAGCATTTATTATTTATTATTTTTATTATATATAAATGATTTAGCTATACTTGCTATAAAAGCATAATTTACAATTTGGCGGATAATGCAACTATTTTATGGAATAACAAAAATACAAATTTTTTATATGATGGGGAGGGGGTAAAGCTAAATCTTTTTAAATCTCACTTGGGGGAGAGGGGAGGTCTTGATTGATTGATTGATTGATAAAGTAAATACACAAGTTGAGGTTTTGTCCGCCTCGACACTGCAGCCTACAGGGCTTGTTGTATCTCTTGTGTATTTGTTTCAAAAAAGGTTTGACACCTTAGAAGGTTAGTACCCCTTTTTACTGTTCTTTTTCTCCAGCCTCCTGGTGGTTAGTGTCCACCATGAGGTTTTGATTTGTTCTCCAGTATGTAAGGGGGCACTCATATATGATGTGAGGGCCTTCCTCTTCGTCACATATCTGCAAATGGGTTCTTCTCTATAGATCCCCTATTTTTTTTCCGGTCCGTTATTAATCCTGTCACTATTTAACTTTTCCCTATTTAGTTTTAGTAGTTCACTTGACAATGTTTTGATGGTGAGTCCAACATTGATTTACTGTGATTTTGCCTTGGAATGTGGTTCCAGTATGATGATTTGGTTTTTGAATCCCCGAGTCATGAAAAGCCAAAAAACCGGGGTTTTTTGGTTTCCAAAAAAGGTTTTCGGACCCACAAACATTGCCGGAGCCTCGCCGGCCAGGAGTCTGCATTTTCATTCCCTTTTTTCCCCTGTGTCCGGGGACCCAAAATGTAATTTTTTGGGTTAGCCAGGTTTAGGAGGCATTGCAGACATTCCAAACCAACCTTTTAGTTGACTTTTGGGGGTGCCAAAGCTTTTAGGCCCGCTTGATTTTTCAGGAAGATAGAAAGTCCCTCCCTTTTTTATCTCCTCCCTTTTCTGAGACAAAGTTCAAGGCATATATTTCCGCCTGGAAAATAGTGGCATTTTCCCCGGGGGGAACATAAGCATTAAACCGGGGGGGCATACCATTTTTTCCCGCGGGGCTCCATTGTCAGTTTGATCCATCGGAAAACCCAAAACCCAAAATTTCCCAGACTGACCAAGCCCTCACTACCGGGAAGCGGGTTTTGATGGTCTGTTTGGGGGGGGCTTAGAAATATCACATAATTTGATTTGGGTAGGGGGAGGGGGGTTTGAAAAAAATTCTCAAAAAACTCACCAGGGGGGAAGGAAAATAAAAAAATTCCTACGTAATTTATGGACGCCCCCAATTAAAAAAAAATTTTTTAAAATAAATGATGGTGTAACTCTAACTTGCTTTTTTTTAATATAAATAAAACTATATAACAATAGAAACATATAGAAAAATTATGAAGTAAACGTGCATCTAAATGTTATGCTAATAGAGATAATTTTCCATTAGGAAATCTGTTTATATTGCTTTAATTTAATCGATTATAAGACCTTCAAGGTAACGTCCAAGCTGACATGACAATGCCAAAAAGAACTGGAAGTCCTGGGAGAACGCAACGGGTCTCTCCGGGGGACCAGGACATTCGAAATAAAGGCAACAAAAGCGGGGGAGCTTGTAAAACAGGGGGTCATCCAACCATACTTTGGACCAGAACCTCCCTTGGAATGCCAAAAAACCCCAGAACAAAAGGGAAATAGATCCGAAACAAACACGAGAAATACTGGAGGAGCATCAATAGAATAAAAGGGGGAAAAAAGGCTTCATAAGGGGCCCTTAAAAAAAAAAAAGGGGAAGAACTACTAAAAAAAAGTATTAAAAGATTTCGTATAACAGTGGGTTTTTCCCTAACAGGGAAAGATAACCTAAGTGGGCACCTACACAAGATAGGAAAAATAGGAACCTAAGTTGGAAAATATGCGAAAAGGGGGGAAAAAAACAGCCTACCATATTCGGGAAAGGGGGAAGCCTGAATCACAGAAGACGGCATTATTTGGACAACCGAAAATAAGCCCACAGGAATAAAAAAAACCCCAAAGTCTCGGGTTTATACAGATTTTGTAGAAGGAACAAAAAAAAATGGGGGAATTAAAAAAAGATAATGGGAGATTGGGCACCAAATGCCCAAGTGGCTGCGCTGCCTCTGGTAGTAAATCAAGAGGGCTCCCAGGGAAGAAGAAGAAAAAGACATGGCATTTATTTTTGGGAAAATTCTTATCAGTATCTAATATATTCATTGTTTTTTTCCCCCAAAAAAAAAACAGTTCGATTTTTTTTAAAAAAAAACCCCCAAAAAAAACCCTTTTTGAAAAACCATTAATTATATTAAAAAAATTAAACTCTTACTTCTATCTATATTTTAGAAGCAGTATCTTTATCATACAAAAAAATATTGGTTTAATAATATTAAGAATTGTTCGCACAATCCTAGATAAAATTTTCAACTTTATCAAATTTATGTTTTACTTTAATAAAAAAAATCTTAAATTTATAACTCAAAAAAAAAAAATTTACAAATCATATGGCTATTTCACTTTTTTTACAAAGAGTAACGCCACAAAAATTGATCTGTTTAGACTTTGTTGGATAATCCTTTATGTCACAAATTTATCCAAAACTACCCTGATTTTCTTTTAATTTTTCTTATTAATAACTTTTCACATTCACAACCGCATCGATAAAAATATCAGTAGTAAACAATCATCTTGAATCTACTTGTTATCATATTTCAAAATCTTACGAAATTTTCCTTATAACTTTTACAAGGTATCTTTATCATTTTATGTTGTGCAGACAATAAAATTTCAAAATATAATTATATTTACTTGCGTTGGCTAAGTCCACTACGTTCATTTAGAACTGGCTATAAATTCTAAGTTGGGCCTCATTAAAAAATTACAAGAGGCAATAGGGATAAGTCCAGCTGAATCAGAGCGTAGCAGAAGAACTTTTTAATAACAATAACAAAGAAATAGGGATGTATGGCAGATGCCTGACGATACGGTAATAAAAAAGTACAAAGCTTAAATAAAAGACCTATTTTTGGCAAAAAATAAGTTTTAATTGGGGCTTTTGTAGGTAGTCCTTTTTGACACATATAAGGCTTATTTAAAATAATATTGTAAAAATATTGCTTTCTACAAAAAGTATGCGGCATGTTAAAAATAATACCTGTTTGTCGGTCTGACATGTGTCAAAAATGTTACGTGTGTGCATTCTGTCTATGACTGACGCTCTGACTATTTTTAACCGGTTGTTACAAAAAGAAATACTCTTTATTTATTTAATTTTCTATTTTCGTTTACAGTCAAATAAATGCTCTATTTAAAGTACATATTTTTATTTCCCGTAACTGTAATATTTTAAGCTTGGTATAGCGGGAAATACCAAAGTGCACACAGTTGCTTTGAATGACTCTAGACCTCTGCTTACGTTACTTAAATTTTTTATAAATTCATCATTATCAAATGTATTTTTAACAGCTGACGTGGATTCCTTGCAGGTAAAAGACGACTTCTTGCTTTTTTTTTTTTTTTAACGTTAATTTGTTACTAATTCGTGAAAAATAAACAATTTGACTTCGGAGGTGAACATTTTCTCGATTTAAACGGGAAAAAAATAGAAATCGATAAAATAAAATAATGAATGAAATGCCATATAACATGCATTTCATTTGAAAAAATGCCAAAGTGAAAAGCAGTGTTATTTGATCAATAGTTTCTCAATAACTATGTTAGTCTACAGGGGTTTTTAAAAAAAAATTTTAAATTTTTTTAAAAAATTTCCCCCTTTTTTAAAAAAAAGGGGGAAAAAAAAAAAAACCAAATTTTTTTAAAACCAAAAATTTTAAAAAATTTTAAAATTTTTCCCCCCCCCCCCTTTTTAAAAAAAAAAAAAAAAAAAAAAAAAATAAAAAAAAAAATTTTTTAAAAAAAGAAAAAAAAAACCCAAATTTTCCCCCCCCCAAAAAAAACCAAATTTAAAAAAAAATTTAAATTTTTTTTTAAATTTTAAAAAAATTTTTAATTTTTTTTAAAAAAAAAAAAATTTTAAAAAAAAAAATTTTTCCCCCCCCTTTTAAAAAATTTTTTAAATTTTTAAAGGGTAAAATTTTTTGAAATTTTTTTTTTAAAATTTTTTTTTTAAAATTTGGGTTTTTCCCCCGGGAAAAAAATTTTTTTTAAAATTTTAAAAAGGGGGGGGAAAAAAATTTTTTTTTTAATTTTTATTTTTTGCCTTTTTTTTAAATTTTTAAAAAAAGGGTTTTTTTTTTAAAAAATTTTTTTTTTCCCCTTTTTGGGGGGGGTTTTTTTTTTTGGGGGCCCCCTTTTTTAAAAAAAAAATTTTAAAAAAAAAATTTTTTTTAAATTTTTTTTTTTTATTTTTTTTTTTGGGGGGGGGTTTTTTCCCAAATTTTTTAAATTTTGGAAAAAAATTTTTTTTTTAATTTTAAAAAATTTTTTTTTTTTTTAAAAAAGGGCCGGCCCCGGGGTTTTTTTTTTCCCAAAAAAAACCCCGGGGGAAAAAAAAAAAAAAAATACCCCTTTTTTTTTTTTTGGAATTTCCCGCCTTTTTTTAAAAAATTTTAAAAAAAGGGTTTTTTTAAAAAAAAATTTTTTTTAAAGGGTTTTTGGGTTTTTTTTTTAAAAAAATTTTTTTTTTTTTTTTTTTTTCGGGCCCGGGGAAATTTTAAAGGAAAAAAAAAAAAAAAAAAAAAAAATTTTAAAAATTTTTTTGGTTTTTTTTTTTAAAAAAAAAAAAATTTTTTTTTTTTTTTTTAAAAATTTTTTTCCCCTTTTTTTTTTTTTTTTTTTTTTTTTAAAAAAAAAATTTTTTTTTTTTTTTAAATTTTTGGGGGGTTTTTTTTAAAAAAAAAATTTTTTTTTTTTCCTTTTAAAAAAAATTTAAAAAAAGGGGGTTTTTTTCCCAAAAAAAAAAAATTTTAAAAAAAAAGGTAAAAAAAAAAAATTTTTTTTTTTTCCCCCAAAAACCCCCCCCCAAAAATTTAAAAAAAAAACCCCCCCCCCTTTTTTAAAAATTTTTTTTTTTTTGGGCCCCCAAAAAACCCCCCCCCCCCGGGGGGGAATTTAATTTTAAAAATTTTTTAAAAAATTTTTTAAAAAAATTTTTTAAAACCCCTTTTTTTTTTTCCCCCCCCCCCCCAGGAAAGGGGAACCCCCCTTTTTTTTTTTTTAAAAAAAATTTTAAAAAATTTTAAATTTAAATTTTTTTTTTAAATTTAAAAAAATTTAAAAAAAAAACCTTTTTCCCCCAAAAATTTTTTAAAAAAAAAAAAATTTTTTTTTTTTTTAAATTTTAAAAACAATTTAAAAACCGTTTTATTTTTTTTTCCCAAAAAAAATTTTTGGGTTTTTTAAAATTTTTTTTTTAAAAATTTTTAAAAAAAAATTTTTTTTTTTTTAAAAAAAAACCCTTTTTTTTTTTTGAATTTTTTTAAAAAAATTTTTTTTTAAAATTTTTTTTAAAAAAAAGGAAAAAAAAAAAACCCCTTTTTTAAAAAAAATTTAAATTTTTTTAAAAAAAAAAATTTTTTTAAAAAAATTTTTTTTTTTTAAAAAAATCCAAAAAATTTTAAAAAATTATATTTTTTTTTTTTAAAAAAAAAATTTTTTTTTGAAAAAAAAAAAAAAAAAAATTTTTTTTTTTTTTTTTTTTAAAAAAAAAAAAAAAATTTTTTAAACTTTAAAAAAAATTTTTTTTTTTTTTGGGGAAAACCCCCTTTTTTTAAAATTTTTTGGGAAAAAAAAAAAAAAAAAATTTTTAAAAACGGGTTTTAAAGTTTCCAAAAAAAAAAAACCCCCCTTTTTTTTTTTTAAAATTTAATTTTAAACCCCAAAAAATTTTTTTTTCGGTTTTTTAATTTTAATTTTTTCCCCCCCCCCCCCCCCAAAAATTTTTTAAACTTAATTTTTTTTTTTGGCCCCCGGGGGGGGGTTTTTTATGCAATTGCAAAACCATTTATTGCACCAGAATGCATTTTTGAAAATGGCATAACCACACCATATAGACTTTTTTCCTGGGAGCTTTCTTAACACAATATAAAAAACCGCATCTGGATATCTGCTGGCCTGCTTCTCAAAATCTACTGGAAGCTCTTCGGAATAATCCATTATTTGACATATGTTAAAAACTTTATTTCTTGAAAATAATACAGAATACAACCTGGTTTGATTTTTTTATTTGACTTAATAGTTAAAAAATTGGTCAAAATAATTTTTAAAGAAAAATATTGGATATTTAAAAAAATACGACAGTGTAGATTAAATAATATAAGCATCCAAATTGGTAAGTACTGTTATTAAAAAGTGATTAAATTTATTATTAAGCCAATACGATATAGTATTAGGTTTAAATAGAGATAATTATACCTTCCCGCACTAGTGCGGGAAAATGACACTTTCCGAACTGAAATACGTGCACGAAAGTAGACAAATATGCACGATGGAAAAAATAGTTTCGCTTTGCTTTGCTTATAAATAAATAAATAAAAATACGGTACAATAATTCTAAAAAAATCAAGCGAGAACTGCCTTATTAGTAGACGCCACGCTACAACGACTAGCCTTAATATTTATCAGAACCATCGAAGTACGCGATGCAATATTCATTCTTTGAAATCCTGAAATAAGTGGTCTGCTATCTCGAAAGTTTGCCATTATTTTTGAAAAGGTATTTCGCATTTTACGTGTTGCAGACAATTTAAAATTCTAATTATTATCTGTTTCATTATTACTTATATCATATCAGATTGTTAAGTCATAATTTTGATTTATTGGTGTGCATTACAGTAATTTTTCGGTTTCGCAATAAAATTTTTATAAGCTTAGTATTTATTTTTAATTAGTTTTACGCAGTATGATTTAACAGGCGTTGGGTAAGTAAAAATTTACGTTATACGTAAAAAAAAAAAAATTTTTTAAATTTTTGGTTTTTTTTTTGGTTAATAAAAAGAAAATTAGTTTTTATTTTTTAAAATTTTTGGCCCCGGTAAAATAAGGAAAAAGTTTTAAAAAAAAAAAATTTAAATCTTTTTTTTAAACCCCGTCGGAAAGAAAAATCCCTAAATTTTTAACCAGGATTTCGGATGGGCAATTAAACCTTTTTTTTAAATTTGGGAAAAAAAATTATAAAGAAGTATCCAAAAAACCCCAAATTTTTAAAAAATTTCTTTTGAGGGTTTTTTCCGAAAACCAAAAAAAAAAAAAAATTGGCAAAAAATTTTGGCCCTTTTAAAAAAGGGGGGTTTTTCCCGAATTTGGCCTTAAATTTTTTTATTTTTTTCCTTAAAAAATTAAAATTTTATTTTTTTGAATTTTCTATGTTAAAATTTTATTTTTTTGGGTGTAAAAACCTTTCTTTTTCTATTGAAAATTTTTAATTAAAAAGTGAAAAGAGAATTTATTTTAATTTTTAAAAATTTTTTAATTAGTCTTAAAAAATTAAAATTTAAAGGTATAAAGGTTTCAGTCCCCCCAAATGCTATTTTTTTTTGAAGCCAAAAAAATTAAAGAATAGACATTTCCCATCAAAAATTGTTTAAAAGGGGTAGGGCGTACTCGCTAGCTTGGATAGGTGACCCTCTTACAGGTAACAGAGGTAGGAAAAATATCAGTACCTTTTCTGACATTCGAAGCGCTGATTTTTACATATATTTTAAGAATATTATGAAAAATGAATATTTAATTTTGCCACACCATTTTTGGGGGCGATAACTTTCGCCAGACGCTTTAAATGTAATAAAAAAAATATATTAAAATTTTCTTGCATTCAAAGTTTTGAATTTTATATATAATACTTAGGGGACTATTTTAATGCCTTTTGTAGACAGTCAGAAATCCAAAGTACCAAACATCCCCCCAGACACAAGAAACTGTCTATTCTCTCAATTTTGTTACTTTAAAAATAAGTAACGTTTAGGGCACTGGGATCTTGGATTAATTCGCAATGTTATAATACTTACCTCTTGTATTCGTTGCTGAATCTGCAATTTTTTGGAATGCTTCCAGATAGGCTGTAACCGCAAGAATTGTGGCCCTAGAAAAAAGGTTTATTAAAGTAATCATAATTGAATACAACATTTATAGCTGCTTGTAAAATTTAGAATCTAAGTTATTTTAATTCCTATATACCTAAATTATATTTTTAAATTACTGTCCTCATGAGTAAAAACAAAATCAAACTAACTAAACTGCTCAACAAAAAGATCGTACCATTAAATTTTTAGACCCATTTTCAAACTGCTGTAACTTTTTTAAAATTAACTTTTTTGAATATCTACAACGAAGTTTAAAACCGCGTTTCTTCTACTTTTAAGCTGTACTGCATTTAGTTTTAAATAAGATGAAAATTATCATAATTTCGGGGGGATTAGAGTGCTGCAAAAAAAAACAAAAAAAATTTGAGTGTGTCCCATTTCAGTAGTAAATTTTTTTTTGGGCGTTAATATGGGTTTTTTACCGAGGTCATATCAATATCTTCAGACTTTATGCCAGTTTTTGAATTGAGGACCTCTGGCTTGCGTCCCCTTCTAAACTCAAATTTTGGTTATCAATTTTTTTAAAAAAACTATAACTGGAAAATGGTTGACGGATTTCAACGAGTGTTTCATATTCGGAAAGCTCATTTCATGTAGATGTTTTATTTCCCCAAACACTTTTCAAAAGGTTATAATTTTTTGGTATACGGGGCCAACAAATACCAAAAACTGGGTGATTTAAAAAAATCCCAAATAAAGGGTTTAAAATTTTTGAACGCCAAAGGGATCATATTATGTATGTGTTTTTTTTTTAAAAATGGCCAAGGTTGAAGTTTGTGTCAATACCCGGGAAACGTTTCTACTGTTAATCGTTTTTTGCTGTTTAAGTGCCTGTAAACTTATTCACAAAAATGCGTCTTTATTTCATTAGGTCTAAATGGTAGGAATCCCAACAAGTCCAACAACGTCTTAAAGTTTTAAACATAAATTATTTTTGGTGTTGTCCCCATAATATACGGAGTGATCAAAAAAGTGCTTTCATATTTATTATGGTATCCATAATAATCGCAAATTGATACAAACGGCCTTGTTTGCGCACCATGTTTTAGATTAAAATTATTAACTTAAAAATTTTTTTTAGTATATTTCGGTGCCCAAAAACTTCCCCCTATTTTTTTTAGGTGATTTTATCTATTTTTGTCATTTTAAAAGAGTCAAATTACCTCAACAAAAAAAAAAAAAAAACGTTTACTTGATACATTGAATTTATCTATAGTGCGATCTTTCTATCAACGATGGAATAATGTCATTGTCATAAAACAGTTTGTAAGTCAAACGAAATTTTTTGTCTTCTGTAGAGGAAATTTTTTATTTTAAAAACAATTCTGTACCTAATGTTGCGGTAATTATGGATCCATAAAAAATTTAAAACCTTTTTGATCACCCCTTTTCATGGTGTAAAAACCCAAAAACCCCAATTTATGATTAAAAATGTTTAAAAATTCAAAACGTTGTTCAAATTTTACCTTAGCCTTGAAATAAAGCGTAATTTACAGGCACAAATAGCAAAAACTTGGTAGAAATCGTTTAAATTGACAAAAACTTTAACTTGGCCATTTTTTAAAAAAAACACACATATGTCCCCTTTTTCTTCTAATTTCCTATTTTTTGGATTTTTCAACCGGGTTTTTTGGATTTCATAAAATTATAACCTTCGAAAAAGGGGGGAAAAAAAAATCTCAAAATAAACTTTCGAATATTTCCCCTTAAAAACCTTCCTTTTTTTTAAAAAATTAAAATTTTAAATTCAACGAAATCCTCAATTTAAAAAAAAATAAAAATCTAGGAATTTATATGACCTTTTAAAAACCCTATTTTAAGGGCCCAAAAAAAAACCCGGAAACCTCGAATTTTTTTTTTTGCAACCTTTTTCGGTAAACATAAAGTTTTTTCTAAAACTAAATGCAATACAGCAAAAAAAAAACGCGGTTTTCTTTTTGTTTTAAATATTCAAAAAAGTTAATTTTTAAAAAGTTACAACAGTTTGAAAATGGGTGTAAAAATTAAAATTTTTTTCTTTTTTTTGAGCGGTTTCAAATAAAATTTGGCATGGTCATATTATCATATTAATTTTAAATTTAATTTTGTAGAACCTTATTAACATAAACATTAAGTGTGATTGAGATATATAAATGAATTTTTTTTTCATTCTCGTTTTGTAAATGAAATTTTTTGAATTTTATGCTTCTC
>JAHBCN010024912.1:0-11646 GCA_019359885.1 Listronotus oregonensis | reverse complement strand
TGCGTAAAAAATAAAGTTAAATATGTTTCTAGAATAAAAATATGGCGAACTTGCCCACAATAGTGTTTGTCGTATTTGTCCGAACCTCGCAGAGCAGCACAGTTATAATCCAACGCGATTACAGCCAAAACACAAATTTTAAAAAAATCTTACGCGAAATTTGAGGAGGGGGGAGGGAGTTAAGAAAAATCTTACAAAATCTCACCAAGGGGGGACAAGAAGATCAAAAAATCCTAAAAAATGCCTCACGTAAATCATGGACATCCCCTTACCCCCAATTTGGTACAAGGATTTCTTGGGTAGAAGGCTGATGCCTAAGTACTAACGTACCGTGGGTGTCTGAAGTGTAGTAAGAGGGAGTTTATTCTTACGAGACTTAAATATTTGGAAACTTGAAAAGGGAAAACTTTTGCGGGTAGCAGGTTCCATAGTTTGAAAACTCTAGGGATGAAGGAACGAAAACAGTGGAAAGTTCGAGGCCCCTTAAGTTGGACTCCTCGGAGCAAAAACCGTGGAAATACCTATAAAAGAGCGTCAGATTCCCTACAGCTCGTCGGTGTTGTAGAACACGCCATTCCCCAGGCATAAATATGTATTTATTATTATTAAACAGAATCTAATCTGGCATAAACACAGAGTATACTTGCAAAAGGAATCCAGGCTTTTTGGAAGTCGCTAAGGCTATGTAATGGGTTTGTAAGTTAAGGATATTCTAAGAAGTACATGACACCCACAAGATCAAATGATTTTTTATTCTGCAGAACTTGGCCGCCCATAGTAACGTAGTATTTGAAACCTTTTTTTGACACGCTGTTTTTTTGAAGGCATTAAACTGGACAAGATTTTGACCCCAAATAAATTAGTTTAAATCGTAAAAAGACATTTCATTGACGGGCCTTGTTTTCCAAATCAAATTTACAGGGTGGCTTATGGTGGGGGTTATAGTTTTGGGGGTAAGTTTTTTTATTTGTAAAAATAGAAATTTTTACTTACAAAAAAAATAAAACAAAAAATTGGTCGGTTTTTGGGGGGGCGATTCAGTGCTCATGGGATCTGGGAAACCGTAAGAATCAAAAAGTCGGTTAAATTATGGCAAAGTTGCTTGGTGCCTAACAACATGCCGATTGGAAAGTTGTAAAATTCCGATCTTCCAGATAAAAAAAAACAAAATTGCGATTTCTTTTTTTTTTTTCTGCGTTATTAAAAAAATTTGGAAAAACAAAAAACACTTTCTATGGCACTTCTTAAGCTCTACAAAACAGCGTTGAGAGATTTTCCGTACGACGTTTCGTTTTGGTTAGCCATCATCAACTTTATTTTTTTAAATACGGACCTGGGATTTTTTTTTAATTTTTTTTGAACCTCTTTTTTTATCCCAAAAAAAATGTATAACACTTAATATTTTTTTAAAAAAACCCCTTTGTTCTTTTTTCTTTTACTCTTATGGAAAATATGTTTATTTAACGAAAAATTTTAAAATTTGTTTCATCGTTGTATTGGGATTATAACTTTTTAAAAAATGTAATAAAAAATTGGGTGCCGCATTTAAAAAAAAAAGGGTTGGGGATGTTTAACAAAAAAAACGTCGTCAAAATTTTAAACCTGTTTTTAAAAAAAAGGGTGGTTTTTTTTTTCCATATTCAAATAACGTCGAAAAAAAAAAGAAAATCAGCAAATTTCGGTTTTCGACTCAAAGGTTTTATAATTTTCTAATAGGCATTTGTTAGGCCAAAATGGCAACTTTATAAATTTTCCCGGTTTCATCCCCAATATCATCTTTCCTTTTTAAAACCAAATTATATTGACATTTCAACACCAAGTTCCATCACGCGAAGTTTTCTGCAATTCTATCATAAAAACGCGGACGCGGTACTTTTAATTAGTGGTACCTTTATTAGTTTGTTTAGAAATCCGTGACGTTCTTCATGTGTGGCACAAAATACCGAGAACAAATAACTAATATTTTTACTATTCGTGATATAGATTTAAAATGGCAACTCTATAAAATATTTAACTAGATTGTTGTTGTTGTTGACAATAAGTTTTATGTGTTTAAAAATGCTAGTACATTTTTTCTTAACAGGGAAGTATAGATCTATCAATATTCGTTTTTTTTTATTTTTAAAAGCAAAATGAATTTCTAAACCCTAAAGGGCATTAAGCATCATGTAATTGTCTACAAAAATAATTCCTATACATTTCTCCCTAAAATTTACCATTTCTGAGAAAAGCGATTCTAAAATTTACTAAAGTTTTATTCAAAAAAGGGCAATTCTTTGAATCAGTCTTTTTATAGTTGAATTAATATTTAGTGTTTCATTAATTTCAAACCAAAAAAAGTGATTAAAACCAAACCGTTCCTATTCTTCACTTTTAGGTTCTCGTAATTTTTAGTTTAATCTTAAAAGTCCAATTAAAAAGTACAAAGTCGCTAAGACCTAAATGCATCGGACCGTCCGAGTCATTTTCAGCTTTTAACTGTTTGATCAGCAAAAGTCGGCCGCAAAAGGAAAAACAAAAGATAATGACGGTAAGTGCTTCGGTTACATCAGTCAAAATGTGAAAAGAAGGCGAGGGTTCCAAGAGAGATCGTTTGTTTCTTTTTTCTCCGACCGAAGCAGTTACGAAGTCGATTTAGTATAATGCGGCGACGGTGTTGTCAAGTGTGTTATGCAGACTGTTTCTTTGTTGGTTTTTTGTTGAGGTGATGATATAATTTGTTTTTTTTTATTTTCGAATAAAAACTATTTTTAAATTTTTTTAATAATATTAAGGGAAAAGAAATTCAGTAAATAATTAAATTATCGGTTTTTATTATTAAAGTTCATTAACACAAAATCGTGGGGGCTTAAAAAAAAAAATAAAAAATTTTAACTTTTTTCCCCACTATTTTTCAACCCCAGAATATAAAGTCAATTTTCCATCTTAAAAAAAAAGGGATTATTTAAAATTGAAATATTAAGATTTGATTTTAATTCAAATAATAACTTGAGTTCATTGAAAAAATTGGGAAAAGGGTTACGAACTTCTTGACACAACAACAGTCGGTCGAAATTTCACGCCGAACATTTTCAGACAAAATAACATCGATATTTCCCAAATTAAATTTTTTTTTTTTACCGGGGGGTTTTTTTCTCCCGTTTCCCCCTTAAATTTTTTCAAAAAATTTTTTTTGGAGCAAAGATAGTTTCGATAACGTTGCTGGTTTTGGTTTTTTTTTATGTTGTACAGTTAAAATATTCTTATTTAGTTTTCGGTTTTTGGTAGATACTGGTAAACTATTTTTTAAAAAACCAATTCAGTCCATTGGAAGAAAAAAAAGGATTTTTATTTTCAGTGCAACCTCTTTTCCGAAACCAAAGGATTTTTAAGGATCGTTTCAACTATGGTAGTGTAAACAAAAAAAGCCCCAGGACGTCCCTCCATCCCGGAAGAAAAAACAAGTTAAAATAAGGGTAAAGGGTTTTCCTTCTTTTGAAGACTTTTGAATAGGAATAAGTATCATCAACAAAATCCAAAAGAAAACCGTTCTGAAGAACCTATCGACGAACAGAATTCTCAAACATGACGAAACCGCGGCCCTATCTTTTTTATTATATTTGTTTTAGTGATAAATGTACATTTTTTCTAAATGGAATGTTCATAGAAAAATTGTCGTTATTGGGTGACACTAATCCTCCGTCTCCCGGGGAAATCATTCTTAATATCCAGAAAAAATAAAGGTTTGGGCGGGATATTGGAAAATATTGTGGGGCCCTATTCATCGAACAAAATTTAAAATTTTCCCCGCAGAAGAATTTTTGGTATGCTGGAAAATACTATTAACCCTCTAATAATAAAAAAATTAAAAACGAATCCAATAAATTTGATATGGATTTGTATTCCAGCAAAATGGAGCTTCACCACTCTACTCCGAAATTTCCCCTCGTAAATTTCCCCGGCGTTGGATTGGCGGACGATTGGGGAAAAGGCCCCTCGCTCGCCAGATTTGTCCCTCTGGACTTTTTTCTATTACTATTTGAAGCAAAAGGGTACGAAACTGAGCCCTTCAATATTGAATAACGACAGAGAAAACAAATATTAATTAAAAATTTCGATGCTACTTTGTTTGAAAAGGGGAGATTTTTGGTCAAAAGTTCAAGGAAACATTTCCAGCATCTTCTTAACGTATTTATTTGAATTATCAAGTTAAATGCTAAGGTATTCAGGTAACTATTAAATGTAACACCTTTTTTAGTAGGTAAAGTAATTGTTTTTTTTAAAGATGGCGCCCATGCAGCCATTTAAAATTTTCATCTGTCAATTTTACTCTAGAATATGTATTCATGGCACAATTACTTACCACAAGTTTCAATATTTCGAATTGATCCGTTTAAAAAATAAACATAAGGGGGGACATTAAAGAAAAATTAGTTATTTATTATTAAGGGCTTGGGAAGATGTTTTGCAGGGGGGGGAACAATCCTACAAAGGGGGGAAGTTCCCCGATAGGGGCAAATAATATGGACAAATAACATTTTCCCCTCTTCAGATTGCCCGGGAAAATTTAAAAAAAAAATAAAAATTAAAAATTTTTTTTATACGGGGTGTTTTTTAAATGGTATGTCATAATTTAAAGGGGCATTCCTGGATCGATTTTAATCAAAGTTCATATAAACGGGGCCCTAAAATGCTTGTTTTAAGATACAGGGTTTAAAATTTTATTTTATTTTCACTTTTTTAAAACATTTTTCAAAGACGGTTTGAATATTGCGAAATTTTTGGGACAGGATATTATGGCATAAAAACACACTTTTCAATGTTCATTTAATTTTTTTTTAACCAGTGGCGTAGCTTTACGAATTTTTAAAACAATTTTACAAAAAAAAAACTCGCCATTGACTTGGGAAAAAAATTTGGTTTTGTTTAAATTTTCAATCAATTATAAACAAAAAATCCCTCTTTCATTTTTGCCGTAAAACTTCCTTTGGGGAAATCGTTAATTAAAAAAAAATCTTATGTACCCAAATTGCATCTTGAAAAATTTTATTGAAATAAATCAAGTTAGCTTTGCTCGTTGCCAGCGATTGTTGTTTTGTTGTTGTAAACATTATGACACTGATGTTAATTATTTCTTGATTGTGTTAAACTTTTTTTTCAATTTTAAATACATTTTTTAAATATTTATTTTTTAACTATTTTCTTACAAACTAGTGAACAAAAACAATAACAATTAAATACAATACATACATAATTTACAAAAAAGTTGGAAATGACCACCCTCGCCTCTATGAGGCTTCTGCTCTTCTTCTCATTGAATTACGAACCCTTTCAAAAATTCCTCGTGTTTCGGATGTTTCCATCCGTGGAGGACCCCAATTTTGGCCACCAATTTCAGCCGGGGGCCCCTTGTTTTTTTTTTTAAAAAAGAACTCGAAAAGAATTATTGACGGATGTGAAACTATCCGAAACACGCATGGAATTTTTAAACTAAGCATTTTTGGGCCCCGTTTATATGAACTTTTCGACTTAAAATCGATCCGGAATGCCTCCTTCAAATTATGACATACCATTAAGTAACACCCTGTATAGTTGCTAAATAAACAAAGGTAATAAGTGAGAGGGGGCATATAAAAACCGTTTATAAGAACTTGTAGTAATTTTCACTTTTTTTTTTATAATCTTACTTAAAAAGAAAAATCCCATTGTAAAATGAAATCCCAATAATGTTCCCAATTTTTCTTAACCGAAAGTTACCAGAGCATAATGTTAAAGCACCCCACGCCCTGGTGAAAATATTCAAGAAATGAAGCGCAAATTTCTTCGCAAACGCTTGATTAATAGCCACTCAACACTCGTTCTACTCAAAGTTTCAAGGTCATTTATAATATTGTCAGCTCTAAGATTAGCTGGTGCAACTAATATTCCTAATTACTATACTGTTAATTGCAATGTTAATTTAATACCCAATTAGCGATGTACATTTGAACCCCGAGAAATTGCTCGGAAGCAGGGCGGCTGTTCTATGCTAATTTTCAAATGAGGTATATTTTTTGCCATCGGAGCCGGGGATGGGGTTAATTAATTTATGCCCTGTGTTGGGGACGCTCGCCGGTTCGTCGGGGTGATGAATATTCACTGATTATCGATTTGGGAGAAGTCGCTTTATTAAAATACGGAATGGAATTTAAATTATAGAGTTAGTGGGTGAAGCGCATAAATAGATGGGATGCAAGGGACTTTAATGTGTAATGTTTTTATTATTTAGCTAAGTTGGGTGGGAATCTAACCTTTTGTAATAGAATCCAGGAATCAATTCCTTTTTTTAAGGATCCGACGGGTGGAACTGATAACTTTTACCCTAGCACCCCCAAAAACACTTATAGCCTAAATCTGAGGCAGATAGGTTTATAAATGCCAAAATCCTCCGTTTTAAATTTTTCATTTTAAATTTCCAAGTTTTTACCTATTCTTAATTCAGCATTACATTGATTTTCGGAAATAAATATGAAGAATTTTAAAACATCTGCCTAAGAAAATCTTTAAATAAGGAAACACACTCAATATGTAATTTCAATCAAAATATGTTGTTTTTTAGGTCCAGAGAAACAACATTTAAACGGAACATTTTTTTTTGTAACCGTAGAGTGTGGTATCCACAAACGGGCATGAATTTTACTTGCATTTATCTTAAAAGCTTTGATTGCTCAATCTTCATAATCTTTTAATATGTAATCCTTGAGATAACCCTGAAGAACTTTTAAATGGGACATTTTATTATTTCTATTTAGGATGTCCTACAAAATTAATTTTAAAATTTTATTACATTTTTATATACAGTGCTTTTCTTTTTTTTAACGGATCAATTCAAAATATTAAAACTTGAGGTAATGTAATTGATGCATGAATACTATATTTTAGAGTAAAATTCACAGATAAAAATTACAACGTCGCTGCTAAGCGCCATCTTGGAAAAAAAAATTAAATGAAAAAGATGGTCTTGTGGCGCATTATTTTGAAGCTCCTGACGATTACTTTACAACCCGTGAATATATAGTTAAATTTCTATAACTACTACAAAATGGTGTTACATTTAATAATTACCTAAATACATAAACAGTTAACTTAATAATTCAAAGAAATACGTTGAGTTTAGTTGAGAAGATGCTGAAAATGGTTGCCTTAAACTTCTTGACACAAGGACAGTAGGTCTGAAATTTCACGCCGAACATTTTCAAACACAGTAACATCGATATTTCTGCAAATATTTGTCATTCTCTGTCGTATATCCAATATTGAAGCAGGCTCAGTTTCGTACACCTTTTGCTTCAAATAGCACCATAAAAAAAAGTCCAGAGGTGTCAAATCTGGCGAGCGAGCTGGACATTCCATAGGTCCTCGACGGCCAATCCAACGACCGGGGCAATTGTCATCTAAATAGTTCCGAACTTGTCTGGAGTAGTGTGGTGGAGCTCCATCTTGCTGGAATACAATATCCATATCAAATTCATTACGATTTGCTTCGACGATTTCGGTTATTAGAGGGTTAAAGAAGTTCGATGCAACCATTTTCAGCATTTTCTCAACCAAACTCAACGTTATTATTTGAATTATCAAGTCAAATCTTAATATATTCAGGTATATATAAAATGTACCACCATTTTGTAGTAGGCAAAGGAATTGACTTTATATTCTAGGGATGTAAAGTACTCGTCAGGATCTTCAAAATGATGCGCCGAGACCACTCTCTTCATTTAATTTTTTTTCCAAGGTGTCGCCCATCAGCCATCTTAAAATTTTCATCTGTCATTTTTACTTTAAAATATAGTATTCATGCATTAAATACGTTACCTCAAGTTTTAATATTTTGAATTGATTCGTTCAAAAAATTAAGAGGGGGGACATTAAAGGAAAGCACTGTATAGAGTGCTCGAGGTTATTTTAAGAATCACATTTAAAAACCTTATAAAGATCTAGCATCGCAAGCTTTGGAATACAGTTTGAAAAATTATTCCATTTAGCGATGGTTTTATGTTGACCTCAGAAATAACATATTCAAATTTAAAGAATATTTACCAAATACTGAAATTGGCTATCATTTAATTTCAAGTTTTTCCCTAGAAAATAGCTGCTCTTTAAAGCTTTTAATAGAAAAACTTTTCCAGGCATGTTTTTCAACCTACTAATGACAACCGAAAAGAGTGGGAGGATGAAAATCGAGTATGATTTTAAAAGGATACATAAACGTTAAAAAAAAAATTATTTACTTTCGAGAGTATTTAGTTGTTTGTAAATCACATAAAAAAAAATTTTAGAAGAAATAATAGTTTCAAACCAAACACAACTTAAGCAGGATGATCTCAAGATTTATATAATTAATCGCAATGATAAATTAAGAATAAATGTGGAGTGACCAAAACCAAAACTGACATAGGCGTGCGCACAATGGGTGCCGTGGCACCCCCACTAGTCTGAAAAAGATTACTGGATTTAAAAATGAAAATTATTATTTGATAAGGTTCTATTTAAAAATTACAATCCTTAGATTCAAATGTATGCAATTTGTGTCGTTTAAATGCTCTATCTCTCTGAATTGAAAGGTGTCCTATAAATTAAAAATACTTAATAATGTATGAAAATATTATAGAATAAGAATATTATCAGACAAATAATCTATGATAATTTAGATATAAATAAAACATTTTATTAAGTATTAAATTTATTTGTAGGGGTTTATGCAGCAACCCCTTGTCGCGGATAAATTAACGCGTTTTTTAATAAAGTTCATTCATTTTTTTCCAAAATTTTTCCCTGTATGCGTCTAATAGTATCGGAGTGTATTTTTCGATCAGTTTTAAATTGTAAATTCGGTCCCCTTTAAAAAGGGAAAAAAAAAGCAGAAAAAGTAAATAAAAATTATTTATTTATAGCGTAAGCAAAATTTTCCCCGAATAGGTTTAGGGCATGATGAACTCACACGAAGTGATTTTGAAATTCTGTCGAGTCTTTTTAAGTTGAATGCTTCTGAATTAGCAGCCAAATAAGAATGCTGAAAGTACAGGGGTTTTCTACATTTGATACAAGTACAACGTACAAAAATTTTTAAAAAATTTTTTTGAAAAAAATTTGGAACAATTCCTGTTACGAGTGGTACGTGCGAACGCCCCCTTTTCGAAAATGGTATGGAAAAAAAAAAAATTAAGATCCACAATGCGCCAAAAATTTTTTAAAAAAATCTCCTGGTTCTATTTTGAAACGGGAATTAGCCCAAATTTTTTTTTAAAAAGTACTGTGAAAAAAAAATTTTAAAAAAAATTGTACCTTATAAAAAAAAAAATGATTTTATAATAAATAATGTATAATGTACTCGGTTTGTTATTATTTATAAAATTTCCCAAACATTTCCTTGAATTTTTTTTTTTTTAAAATTTTTATTAACTAATTTTTTTAATAACAATGTTTAAAAAATCGATATATTGTTATTTATTTTTTTTTCACTTCATTATTATTATTATTAATAATTATTATTATCTGGGGACCCAAAACCCCCCTCCCGCCCCCTTGAAAAAAAAAACTTCAGCAGTATGGTCTCACGATTTATTTAAATAATAGCAATGATAAATTATAAAATTTAAAGTGGAAAAATAAATTTCTTTGTTTAAAATTTCTTCCATGTATTACATGACATAAATATGAGCTGGTGGATTATTATGGTATGAGATAGGTATTAAAAAAAATTTTTTTCGAAAAAAAAAAGGGGGGGGGAAAAAGGAGACAAAGTAATGAAATTGGCCTTTTGGTTTTTAAGGGGGTTATTTATCAGTACAAAAAAAGGGGAAATTTTTTTCTTGACAAGTAGGGACGTTTGAGTCCAGACAAGCGAAAATTTTTAAATACCATAGGGTCAAGTAAAATCAGTTTTCTGACAGGGGAAAATTTTTTTTTCATTTTAGATAATTCCTACTTTGCATTTCATACTAAAATCAGTTTTAAAAAATCTAAAAAAAAGTAGCAGTCTGACGTCTCAGTAACTTGGCAATCTAAACCTAAATAGGATGTTGTTTTTTGTACTATAATTGTCAAAATCGCCGATGAAAACGACTCCAAAGATATCTTAAATGCAGCCCCGATATTTCATAATATAAAAAAGGGAATAAAACTTACTTGAAACCCCAAAAAGACAAACAAAACCAAAAAAAATTTAAAAACTTTGACAATGGAAAAGGTCCCAAAGTTTCTGAATGAATCTCCAGATAAAATTTTCTGTTAAGAAAATAATATTTAAATTTTTTGGGGTAAATGGTGCATGTCGGCGTTAAATTAAGGGTTTTAAAAACTGAAAATATACAGGATCCCGGGGAAATATGTTGGTTGTAACGTTTTGGGCCCCATTTTTACCTTAGACTTAGCTGCAATTGATAAAAAATTTCCCCCCATTATACCATTATTATTTAAAATTATTAAGCCCAAAAAAACCCAAAAAAAAAAATTTTTAAACCCTTTTTTCCAAAATTACACGTTTTGTTTTAATTTTTATAGTCACATTGTTTTTAAAATAAACTTTTTCCTTTTTGTTAAACTGTATTTTTAGGGTAATTGTCGCTATGCTGAAAAAAGTTTATTAGTGTATGATTGTAAGGTCTGTAATGTGGGTGCATTATTCAAAAAAAAATTTTTATTAAAAATTACATACACGGGGAAAAAAAAAAATATATTGTACTTTAAAAAAACACTAAAATTTGTATTAAATTGAAGAATCCATTGCTTTATTGTAGCTGCTTTTTAACTCCCCTACATTAAACATATAGTCTCCTCAGACCGTCAAGAAACAATTTCACCAGCAGTTTTGGGAAACTGATAAAAGTTATAACTTTCCCCCCGCGACTCGTACGGCCCAAATTTGTGGTTGGAAACCCCCAACACGTTACCGTATGACGTGCCAAAAATTTTTTTTGGGGGCACTTTGTCCGACTGGCAGTTTCTTTTGGACGGGGGGGGGGAAATTTTTCAGGGTGTTTGGAGAAATAGAGACGTTTTTCCCTTTTTTTAACTAGGAAATTACCTTAGTTTTCCTTAAATTTAATCATTACTTTTTTAAAAGTTTAGTCAACAAGTTTAAAAACATAGTAAATTCGAAATAAAGCTTCTAAAAATATTAACGATAACTCCAAAGATAGCTCATTAGATTTGGAACGGTGCATAGAAAAATGTATTTGAAGACTTATTCAGCACACAAAAAATTGCAAAAGTTATTAACAAATTAAGTCAAAACAAAATCATACATCAAAAAATTGATAAAATTTTGGTGTATTCTACAAACTTGAATTAACAAATTTCCGTTGAAAACAATTTTTTTTTTGACCTTTACATTATTGACAATAAAAAATGTTTAAATGTTTCGCTTCTTTAAACCCCTCTTTATATACCTAATAAAATCATCATTAAAATTTTAAAATTAACAAAAAAAAAAAGGAAATTTCAAAAAATATATATATATATATATATATATATAATAATATATACTTATCTGACCGACGTTACCAGACCTTATATATACAATAGACAACCCTAGACCATCAAAAGGAAGTATGATAGAAATTAAATTTCAAAAAAATTTAAAACTTTTTTTTTTAAAATTTTCATAACCTTTAGGTAACTTTTGACTAA
>JAHBCN010024911.1:0-11701 GCA_019359885.1 Listronotus oregonensis | reverse complement strand
TAAAGTTTGGTGGGGTATTTTTTAAAACCCCCAAAAGATTTATTAAAAATTTTTAAAAGGGATAAGGAAAAAATTTGGATAAAAATTAAAGCAATAAAGTTGTAGCGTTTGTTATTTATTTTTTTATTTTACAAAAAATAATACCTATATTCCCAACGGACGTTTATAGAAAAAATGTGATAATTAAACAGAATATCACATTTTAATCATTTTTTGTTTCAGTTTCAGTAACTGTATCTAAAAAAAAAAACTTGGCGTACAAAAAAAAAAACTGTTTGGGCCAAATTTACCTAAATAAATAAATTTTTTTACAATATAAATAAAACAAAACACAAATTATTCACAAAAAAATTTTTTTTTTCCAAGACAATAATCTTATTAAACATAAATCTAATTTAATTTAGATAACTCGGACTACTAATTAACAATTGACAAAAAACATTTTTTATTTTACATAATTTAAGGTATAAATTTAACAACATCCCTATTTCCCCCTTTTAAAAAAATGGTTTTAAAGGGGGGGTTCCTTCCACCCGTCGCATGCGACAACGCAACACAAGTTCGGCCGCCAATCAGGGGGTTTTTGGGGACCGCGGTCAACTGCGATAGAAAATTATTAGTGAAAGGGAAAATTTTTTAAGAGTCGTGATGGATGACTAGCAATATATTTATTATTAAAAGAAAAAAGGATGACAAAACTTTAAAATTTACCAACCGAAAAATAGCAATCCCCCCCAAAACCAATATTTGCAAAGCCCGATGAGGGTTGTTATATAATTAAAAATCGACATCTGCAACAGGAAAGAAAATTTAGAAAATATTTTGACTGAATAAATCAATTTAGTTTATTTTTGACTAAAAAAAGACGATATAAAGTCCGCCAAAAGGGGTTTTTAAATCCAATAACCCCAGGGGAAAAATTTAGCCATTTTTTAAGAAATCGAAGGTTCCAAATTTGATCTTTATTGGATCCAAAACTTAAAGTGAGGCGGTTTAAAAAGGAAATTCCAATATGTGTAATAAAAAAAGCCATGAACAAAATTTCAATACCTTTAAAAAAGGATTACGCGATTTTTTTTCTTTTTTTTTTTTTTGAATGGATGAACAAAATAACTTTTTTTTTTTTTTCACTTTTTCTTCTAAAGATGGGGTTTTTAATTTACCCACCAGTTTGTCTTTTGCCATCATCAATTTTTTTTTTAAAACCCAGATTTTTTATTATGTATTTTAGGATTAAATTTAAAACTTATTTAAAAAAATTTTATTAATGGCAATTTTCATAAGAAACCTATTTAAAAGAGTTAGACAAAAATTTTTTAGGATCTTGGGAAAAACATTAAATGATTTTTTTAATAATCGAAAATCATTGGATTTGGGATTTAAAACCAAAAACGTAATAAAAACCGGTCATTTAAAAAAAAGTTTTTTTTTAAAATTTAAAAAAAAAAACCACATTCCAAAAAAAACACAAAAAAATTAGACGCAAACGACTGCGGTACATGTTTCCAGCGCCAGTCGCAAAACAAAAACCGACGGGACGCATACGAGGCCCCGCCGGAACAAACCAGGCACATTTAAAAACTTGAGGGAAAGTGTTTGCGGCTAACGTAGTGCTTGGGGCCCCATGCGGCCCGCGGGGGAAGGAAAAATACCTTAACAGAAGGGGGCCCATTTTATTGTTAAAAATTTCTTTTATAATTAAATAATTTTATTTGTCACCGTTGTTTCCAAATTTTTCTTTTTTAAAAAGGGTTATTGTCTTTTGGGAAAATTGGGGATCTTGAAATAATCGTAGATAAAATTATTTCATATATTTTTAACTAAAGCAAGCAAAAATTATCTTTTGAAAAAAAAACAGTGCGTCTAGAATTAAAAAATTTTTTAAGTGCGCTGCAACAGGTAAAACATTTAACCTTTGGCATATCTTTCAGAATGTCGCTATCACACTCAGGGTCTTTGATTTATTTTCGTGGCCTCTGGAGCCTCTACTTTTTAAAGGTAAAAAAAATTTTTTTATAAAAAATTTTTTCATGTTTTCTTTTTAAATTATTAGAAAAAAATATTACTTAAAAAAATGGAAAAAAATAGGTAACCCAATTTTTTTTAAAAAACCCCGTATATTATGCGCTCAAAAAATTTTAGTTTTTTTAAAAAAAATACATTATATATTTGAATGAACCATTTTGAGATTTTTAAGTTAAATTATAAATAAATTGCAAAAAAGTTTCATATAGAATCAAAAAGCCATGGGAAAAAAAAAAATTTTTGGAATTTAATTTTATTTTTTCCTTTTTTTAAATATTCCGAATAGTAAAGGAAGACTCGTCGAAAAAGAATTTTATTTAAAAAATCTGGGGCGTGCAGCTATTTTAATCATACCGGGGTTTGGGTTATGTTTTGTTTGGATTCTAACGGACAAAATTTAAAAAAAAAAATTTGTAAAATTTTAAGGTTTTTTTGTTTTTTAAAAAATCAAGGAAAAATTTTTTTTAATATTATTAAAATGTTAATCTAGCCAGTAAAAAAGTAAAATAAATCCAAAAAAAAAAAGGATTAAAATTTTGTTTTCTTTTCTCTAAGTCCTTTTTTTTTTTTTAAGTTTTTTTGTTTTTTAAATTTTTTTTTATATTTAATATTTTCTTTAAAAAGGACCTGTTGTTAAGGATATAATAGGTGTTTCCCCTTTTTATTTCGTCACATTTTTATCGTTCCAAAAAAGACGCATAAAGCTTTTTTTGTTTTTAAAAAAAGCCTAAAATTTTTTTAAAAAAAAAATTAACTTTTTACATTATCAAGAGTTAAATTTATTAACCAAACAATTTTTTTGTTTTTAGGCTTTTTTGAATAATAAGATTTTTTTAAAAAATTTATTTAAATTTAAGTTTAAAATTTCCCCAAAAAGGTTCCCCCAAAAATTTTTTTTTAAAGTATTATATTTGAAATAAAAAAAAATTTTTGTTGTTTAAAAAAATAACGGGGGTTCCCTTTTAAAAAATTTTTCCTTTTTTTTTTAATCAATTTTTTTAATGATAATTTCAAAAGATAACATGGAAAAACCTCTTTTTTTAAAATTTAAAAAATTTTTTTTTTTTTTTTAAAAATGTAATCCAAAAATATAATCAAAGCCCTGTACCCCCCCAAAAAAAATGAAATTTATTGTTTTAAAATTTTTTTCCAAATCTGGGGGTTTTTGAAATTTAAAAAAAACCTTATTTTTTGGGGGAAAGGGCAAAAAAATTTTTCAAAGGGGTCTCGAAAAGAAGGGGGGTTTGTTTCTATAAACTTTTAAATTTTACAAATTTTTTTTATTCTATAACATTTTTTAAAAAAAATAATTTTTGACATGATTTTTAAAAAAATTTAAATTTTAAAAAAAAAAAAATTTTGGATATAAGAAAGGTTTGGCTTTTCATAGTGCTTAACTATTTTTTAATTTATTATTATTAAATTCATATATTTTAAATAATCGGTTTTTTTTTAAATTTAAAAAATAAACTATTTTAGAACATACCAAATTTCTGTACAAAAGTTTTTAAAATACTTAGGGGAAAAAAAAATTTTTGGGGTTTTCCAAAAAGGCCCAAAAAATTTTAAAAAAACATTATTATTTTTTCAATTAGACAGGAAAAAAAATTAAAAATGTTTTTAAATTTTTTTTAATTTTAAATTTTTCCCCCAAACAAAAATTTAAGTTTTCCCAAACATTAACAAAACCCAAAAAACAAAAAAGGGAATTTTTTGAAAATTTTTTTTTTTTCCCCCCAAATTTAAAAAAACTATAAAAGATCAAAAAATTTTTAATAAAATAATGGGGTTTTACAAGACCTTTTTTTATTTTAAAACCTTTTTTCAAATAAATTTTTTTTTGATTTTTAAAAAAAAACTAATTTTAAATCGTTAAAAAACAAAAAAAAAATACCCAGTAGAAACATCTTTTTTAGTTTTTCTGCTTCTTTAAAACTTTAAAATTTTGAAAAGCAAAAGAAAAAAAGGAAAATTTTTTTCCATTTTAACTACTGCCCTTTGTAAAATTTTTTTTAAAAACCAAAAAAAAAAAGGGATTTTATGCTTGGGCTAAATTAATGGCTTGTGAACCCATTTTAAATTTAAACGCTTTAAAAAATTTTAAAAATTTAATTTTAAATAATTTTAAATTAATTTAAAACAAAATTTTTGGAAAGGGGCAGAACTTTGAAAAAATTTAGGATTAAAAAATTTTTTAAAAAAAAAAATTTAAATTTTAAAAAAATCCCAAACTGGGTTTTTTAAAATTTTCGGTTTTTTGGCAAAAAAAATTTTTGTGCCAAATTTTTTTTTCCCAAAAGGTGAAAATTTTTTTTTTTTCCCCGGGGTTTTTTTTTTTTAAATTTGTAACTTTTTCCCCGGTTTAAAATGTAAATCCACCCGGGAAAGGCCAAATAAAAAGCCCCCGGGCAGAATAAAATTTTAAAAAAATCAATTGTCTTCACTTTTCCAAAAAAATTTTTAAAAATCTCTTTGTACATTTCTTTTCTGGACAAAAAAAAAAAAAAAATTTTTGGGATCGCTGGGCCCTTAAAGGGAAAATTCAAATTCCCCAACTTAAAAAAAATTTTAAACTTTTAAAATTTTCCCCCCCCCCCCCCCCCCCCCCCCCAAAAATTTTTTAAAAAAAAGAAAAAAAAAGGTTGGGAAAAGGTTTTTTAAAAAAAAATTTTCCCTTTCCCCCGTTTTTTCCCCCCATCGGGAAATAGGGAAAAAAACCCAAAAACAAAAAAATTTTTAAAAAAACAAAATTTAAAATTAAAAATTTTAAGAGGGGGTGTTTTTTAAATTGGAAATATTAAAAAAATATATTTTAAATTATAAAATCGTTTTTTTTTATCGAACATCAAAACCTGGTGTACAAACACTGAAAAATAAAAGATAAATAACAGGGGACCATTTTAAACAAATTCTTAAATATTCATTTATGTAGAGAAGTTAAGATTCACCCATTTTCTTTATTTAATATAACTATATCAGCCATAAGCATAGAAATTATTGGCTTATCAGATTAAACATTGTATTCCCGACTGAGAACATTTCGCTACAGGTTTACAAATACGTATCGTGGTAAATTTTCATTACATTAACATATCTCTATATCCGAATTGTGTAATAGCAACAAACATGTTTTAGTATGCCAGATTGTACAATTTTTCTTGTTTTGAGATCTTTGTAGTTTTTTTAGTAATTACCGTCTTTAATGTTAGGAAGCATCTTAGCGTTTGGTTCCAAATAATTATCATAGTAACGTAGGAAGCATCTTAGCGTTTGGTTCCAAATAATTATCATAGTAACGTTTGACATTTTTAATTGTTAAATCAGGCGAATAAACATTTTATTTTTATCAGATTCTTTTACGTATTATAATATATTGTGTGGCTTTTATACATGTAGCGCCAAATATTAAGATTCGGTGCCATCGTAGACTGTCATAAGAAAAAAAAAAATAGTTAAAAAACAAAATGTATGTCATACATTAAGACATTATGTATTTTTATGTGTGCTTTGTTTTACTGTTAGTTAAAGAAATGAAATGTATGTCATACATTAAGACATGATGCATTTTTATGCGATCTTTCTTTCTTGGAATTTGGAACATATTTTATGTCTTAATGCATTTTTCTCTCATTTATGTCACCATCATAGCTGAAAAATGAGTTTATGGTTTATATATAGAACAGGATAAGTCTGCGATTAGAAACATTATCGCTAGATAAGTATGATTAATCTGCTAGGAAGTAACTTTATATTACAACCATATATTTTTGTAAATTTTCCTTTAAGTTTGCCAAGGCCAATAATTAATTAGTATTTGGGATTTTTTTTTTTGTAGAAAATCTTAACACTTAAATTTTTTTAAAATATTTTGGGGTTACCCCTATGTTAATCGTGGCATTATAGTCGAGGAAACCAAGAAATGCTGGAGGGATTTTTTGGGAAGTAAGATGGATTTGAATGCGGTTTTTTGCATTGGATTCGTATAAACGTCTACAAACTTTGTTAACAAATTTGATTATTGAGAAATGAAAAACTGTACAATAGAAAAATGGTATTTTCAAAATGCATTTAAAAGTTTGCAATTATAAAAAATTTAAAACTAGGTAAGTAATGATGAAAATGAGTCCAAATTTTTTACTCGGGGGGTTTTCGAGGTCGTTGTACACGAATATGACATTGGCAAGTGCCTATGAACTACCTGCTGTGCGCTAAGGATGGTGTGAACGTCATCTTCTAAAGTTTTACGACAATTTCTTCTAATATCAACCCAATTTTGTTACTCGGAGGTTTTCGAGGTCGCTGAACACGAATATGACATTAACAAGGGCCTACAGAGTACCTGGTGCGCCCTGAGGATGGTGTAAACGTCGTCTTGTGTAGTTTTACACCAGTTTCCCCTAATTTCACCCCAAATTTTGTTTCTTGGAGGGTTTTTGAGGTCGCTTATTACAAATATGACATTAAAAAGGTCCTGCGGAGTACCTGCGGAGGATGGTGTAAACGTCGTCTCCTGGAGTTTTACGACAAATCCTGCTAATATCAGCCCAATTTCTTCACTCGGTGGGTTTTTGTGGTTGCTGAAAAAATATGCAGGTAACTTGGCGCGCTAAGACGTTTACACCATTCTTAGCGCGCACCAGGTCTCCGCAGGCCCTTGTCAATGTCATGTTCGTGTTCAGCAACACCGTAAAACTCCAGGAGACGACTTTTACGCCATCCTTAGCGCGAAGCAGGTTTCGAGACTTTGATTATTTTATATTCGTGCTCAGCGCCTCCCCCGAAAAAACCCTATTTCCATCATTATTTACATATTATATTTTTTTAAAATTTAAAAAACTTTAAAATGCATTTCGAAAATGAACTTTTTTAATGCACAAATGCAGTCTTTCATTTCCAATAATTAAACTTGTTCACAAAGTTTGTAACGTTTATAAAAAGGGGGATGTAAAAACCGCATTTAAATCCATCTTACTGCAAAAAAAACCCCTCGTCAGGCCTATTTTTGGCTAGTTTCCCCACTATTTATATTTTTTAGAAATATAATTTTTTTAAATTATTTTTTCAAAATTTACATTAATTTTACATAACAAAAAACCCAGTTTTTAAAAACACTTTTATCATTTCGTCCTTTTTTAAACCCAGCAGTTCTTGTATTAAATTTAATTTTAACAGGGGAATAAAATAAACTATTTTTCTACCTTTTACGGTTTTTGATAACGAAAGGCATTTTTCCAGTTGTTTACCCGTAATTCATTGGTTTAAAAAAAACTGTACAAAGCATATTTCCAATGAAAATAGGAAAATATTATTAATCATCAAGATATATTTTTTGCGTTTAACAACCCACAAATTGTAATTTAGAAAAGTCGTCTATTATTGTTTGGTCCAGCCGAACAAGTTATGCTATTTTCTTTAATAGTTTTTCAATAAACCCTATTTATTATCTTTGGCTCCTTTTTTTTTCAATCATAAATTTAATAGGCAAAGTTTGTACTTATTTTAAAAGTATTATTTATAGGTGCTGTAAGGTATATAAAATAACAAAGAGTGGCAAAAAAATAATTTAAACAGTCATTTAGACTTTTTTATTTTTTTAATTTTACATTTACAGGTCTTTTGATTATATTTACGTGAATTTCCTTATTTTTTAAAAGGGAAAAATGTTAAAAAAAAATCATATTAGTATTAAGGGGAAAAGATAAAATTTTTATGTTTAATTTGGTGGGGTTTTGGACCAGAATGTTTATTCTTGCGATTAAACATTTCCCGCAAAGTAAGGAAGACTCGTCGGTAATATAATTTTATTTAAAAAAAGAATCCTGCCGCATAGGCCTGCTATTTCCGGTGCATACTGAGGTCGGTCCTTTATGTTTGTTCAGAAAATTTGGACGGACATAAATTTATAAAGGGTGAAATTTATAAAATTTTTAAAATTGAATAAATTTTATAATCTGTTTCATTGAAAAGCCGATCCAAGATGAATATTTCAGGTTTTTCTAAAAATTTTTAAAAGTAGTTAGTGCTATCCAATAAAAAAATATTAATTATCCTGGGAAAAAAGCCAAATCTTCGTTTTAATTCGTGCACAGTCCTTTTATTTATTTTTAAGCTTTTGCGATCACTAAACTTTCTTAATCTGTATTTAATAGTGTCTTTGATGGTACCCGTCGTTAAGGATATAAAAGTAATATTTCTTTTGCACTGCGTTTCATTAGTATTTTTGTTATTAAAAAGACGCACAATGGCGGTTTTTTTTTTTTTTCTAAATAGCCCATCGACAAGAGAATTATTCCTTTGGGCCCGGGCCCCATACAGCAACTTTTAGTCGAGCAACTGTTTAGTCGCACGTTAAAAGTATATGGGAAAAGTATTAGGGTGCGCATATTAGTAATTAGATAGTTGTTCGACTAAATAGTCGTAAAAACCCCATCGATCGTCTTTTGATTAATCGTCCCAACTATCGCGACGGTCCAATGGGCTTTTGGGGTGCGCATACGCTCAACTGAACAGTCGTCCTGCGGCTATTTAAACAAGTACATAAAACGATAGCGACTAATTCCTGTAGCGCACCTTCGGCGACTAAACTGTTTGGACGTCATAAAAATCGCACAAGTACGCAACTCGACTAAACAGTTGCTCGACTAAAAAGTTGTATGTATAGTTAAAATGATAAACATTAACCCTTAACAATAACGAGAAGTCAAATTTATCATAACAATTTTATTGTTCTTCATGACTTTCTTGATACTAATATGATTTTTTCTTTAATTTATTTATAATTTAAGCTAAAATATTTTAAAAACTGTAATTTCAAATATTATCAATGTATATGTATTTAAAATAAGAAAAAAATGATCTCTCGTTGTGGTCCATAATATACAGGGTTTTAAAAAAACCATATTTGTTTTTTTTTATTGCAATTTTTTTTATAATAATTTCAAAAGATAATATGAAAAAAAAAATACAATTTTTACGAAAAACATTTTTTTCTATCTTCAAAAATAAAGGCTCCAGATAACACGTAAATATAATCAAAGATCCTGTGTCAGAAAAAAATACATTAAAAACGATAATTCAGGCGTATGAAAGTGCGCGAGGACTAGTTCTGGACAAGGCATGTTGTGTGTATATTACACAAAAAGTTTTAGCGTATTTTCCCCCATTTTCCTTTGTTATCGTTTCATAGAGTTTTGGGTTTTAATTTTTAATAAGTATTAATTATTTAAAAAAAATTAAAAAAGCTATGTCAAGTGGTTTTAAAGATTTGATATTTAAAATTGCCCATTTTACTTGCGGACTGACTGATTACTCCTGATTATAAAAATTGGGGGGGGCTTTTCCCCGAGGAATAGAAACTTAAAATTTGTATGTAAGAAAGTTTTGGACACAAAAAAAAAAAATTTTTAAAAACTGCTTATTTTACTCGGAAAACAAAGAAGGAAATATTTAAAAGGGGTTTTTTAAAGTTTCCCATCTGAGGTCATATTTTAGAATTTAAAATGGGGCAAAATTTTTATTTTATTTTTAAAAAAAAAGAAATCATATCTAAAACACTAATGTAAAATAAGGGCTAAGTTTCTATCCATAAATCTCGGCCTCTAGTCCGGTCAAATTAGACCAAAAAATAAGAGTGAAGGTACATAAATTTACATCAAGATAAAAGTGAGATAAATTATTCAAAACATAATTAAAAATAACATTTCAAAATTCCCCATCTTTCCGGTACGTAAAAAAATTGACTCGAGGTAAAAGGGAAAAAAACTGGGTTTTTCGCTATTTTCAAAAACGTAAAAAAAGACCTCAACAAAATTGTAAATTATAAAATAATCTATAAAGAAGGTATTAATAATTTTTTCCTAAAAGCGACTGTTCCCAAGATATAACGTTTCAAAAAGATCATTGTTTGCACACGTTTTCACGCCACCTCTTAGCAAGTGTACTTAGCGCGTTTTTTTTAACGTGGTTTCCCCAGTAGTCCTATTTCACAGGTCTGTTGTGATTTTGTTTAATTGGAAACTATTGCTTAATAAAAGATATTTGCAAGGGTCGGAATTGATAAAAGCGATGAAAATTAAAAAACAGTAAAAAAATTTATTCGTCCGATTCATAATCTTCAATTACTTATTCTTGTTGTCCTTCATCTTAATCTTCTTCTTCTTCTTCTTTTTGACCTCCTTCTTCTTCTTCATCCTGGGTGTAACTGAATGTAGTATCAAACAAGTCCTCTGCTGTAGGTAATTTAACATTAGGACACGACCAGCCTTGACAATTCATGCATGCCAGAGAACAAAACAGTCCAACTTTTTTGCAACAACATTTAGCCTTGCTGTTTTTTATTTCGAGTATTTTTATTAGCATATCAATACTTATCCAAGCAGGTAATTTTTTTGGGAGCTCTGTACGTACAAAGAAGAAAGCGAATTCCGTTGGTGATAACTTCTTGTGGAGTTGAATGACTTTTTTTAAAAACTTCAGCACATTGAACTTAATCTTGTTTTTCAAATATTTTAAAGACTGTTGTTTTACCCCTCTTGTAAAATGCAAATTTCGTATCACAGCCAGTTATTGCGTGTAAAAAAAAGGTACATAATTTTGACACTTTGCAAAAGTCGATAGAGTTTTTGATGCATAAATTTATCTTTGCCTGGTTTTAAGAAGAAAATAGTTTTTTCATATAAAGTTCGAGCAGAAAGTTATACAAGTAAATCTCCATCTTCACCAACAATAATAGTTGTATTTGTCAGGTTAAATTGCACTATTGCTGTTTTAATAATTTGTACGTCGGCTACAGAGATGTATACGTGACTTATGCATACAATAACTTATAACTTTTTAAATCGTGATATCTCAGAGACGGTGGCTTTGAAGGAAAAAAATATAAATAGCTTTTTTATAGATAATGTTATGATCTACATTTTCTGTATTAAGTAATTTTACGATAAAATTTACCGTTTTGAAGCAAATCGCAAAAAATCATTTTTTTTGACCTCGATTCATTTTTTTTTCCACATACCGGAACGATGGAGAATTTTAAAATGTTATTTTTAATTATGTTTTAAACAATTTTACTTACTTTTAGCTTGATGTAAGTTTATGTACTTTTGAATGTCTAGATTGACCGGGTATTTAAAGTATGAGTTTAAAAATTTGGCTCACCTGATTTTGTGTAATTATAAAAAACTTTGTATTAGTAAAAACAAAATTTAGTAATACAGTCCCGATCAGTAAAAAGCTTGAATGGTCCAAAAAGAACTTATCTTTGATCTTAGCACGTTAAGAGGCCGATATTTTTAGATAAGAACCTGGCCCATATTTTACAAAATATTTTTTTGTATGAATAAATTTTTAACATACACAGCAGAAACAAAAAAGTGGTTATATTTTGGAAATACTTAATTATATTCATTATTAATCTATCAATATTATGTATGTTTCAAAGTGTAAGAGAAATCCAAAATAATTTATTGCATTTCCGACATTTTCCGCAGAGTCAAGATTTATTTGTCCCAACTGAAAAAGCATATACCCCACTTCACGTCACAATTTACTCCCGATGTCGGTTAGTAATACTATAAATCATTCTTGGGGTTAAAAATGGGCAGAGGCCGTGAAAAATTCAATGGGTTGAAAAAAGTGGATTTTGAACAAGCTTTGTTAACGCACGGCAAATATGAAA